>JAGWCC010000787.1:0-170399 GCA_022651775.1 Drusus annulatus
GGGTGATTGTATTTTTTTCCACCTTCTGATAAAGTGTTCATCCAACAGTACCCTGGATCAATCATCAACACGCTAAAGTACCTGGAAACCACCGCCCTCACCCACGAGGACTGCGTCGCCAGGCGCAACGAGGCCGCTGTCAACGACCCCACGTTCCCTCTCATCTCCGAGGGAGAGATCTGCACCCTGAAGGCCGTGGGACAGTCCATCTGCAGTGTGAGTACTTTCTTCGTATCATAACTTCTCCTACTTACAGGGTCGTATTTAGGCTTAGGCAACCTAAGCAGCAGGCCGGGGTGGCGTTTTTTTGTGGGCGGCATTTCGTCTTTTTCTGAAGACTATATCGAAGTCGTAAAGGCAAAAGAGCTTAATCGCCATTTGGGAAGTTAACATCAGAGAACTTCAAAGGTATTTTTACAGTAAAATTCAAGTCAGGTTGAAAAAACTTCACAAAAGTTTTAAGAATCAAACGAGAGTCAGAGCTTTCGATGCAGAAAAAAATCTGATTAAAACTGCATATTCAAATCATTTTTGACCAAAGTATCGCTTAAGCCCCTTTGTCTCGCCAGCATCGATACAGTTTCCGTATTTCATTTAAAAAATATATAAAAAATACATACATATTAAAGTTAAATTTTAAATTGCGGCCGTAATGTGGCACATTCTACTACCACAGCAAAATATTTCAAATACGAGTACTTCATATTTTGAGAGCTTTAATTAAATAAATAATTACATTAACGTGCTCTGCGCCGTGTGGTTGTAGCTATTTGTCTCTAGTAGTACGTCACGCAATGTTTTGTTCTATAATATATTTAAGAATACGCAAATAAACTAATGAAGACGGTTCCATACTCACATCACATTTGTTCGTTTTCCTAGCATGATTCGGGAAGCGCCCTGTTCTTGGAGAAAGAGATGGTCGGCATCGTATCCTGGGGGGTGCCCTGCGCCAAAGGAGTGCCCGACGTGTTCGTCAGGTACTCTGCCTACGCCACCTGGGTCGAAATCATCCTCTGGTTGAACGAATAAGATTATAAAATATTATGATTCAATTTGTGAATATTTATTTAAAAGGAAATGAAGTCGTCATCTGGATAAATGAACTGAAATAAAATATTATGATTTTTTTTTGTTTTTCTTTTTTTTTTAAAATTATTTATTCATTAATTAAAAGGAGTGTGAAGCAATCATCTGGATGACTCAGTAACTAAAAAAAAAAAACCTATTTAGAATATAAAGGGAGAGTGAATTTGGAAAACTGAAGTGGAATAAAATATTATATATTTATTTATTTTATACTAATGGACCATTGTCCAATAAAAAAATACATAAACACAAAATGAAAAAAAAGAGCAACAGAGAAAGAAGTGCACATACCATAATATTTTTGAAGTAATCACAAAAATAGTACAAACATATACTTTAAGAACATTTAAGTCAAAGCCTGAATAAGGTTTTGGTAGAGTCGTGAAGAATGAAAAAAATCATTGAGTTAAAAAGTCTCGACATTCTAGACAGTGGAGAATGATGCTCATAAATAGTAGTGTGATGATTGAGGAACAGCAATTCATTGTTTCTGAGTCTACGGCAACGAATGTTGAACTAGATGAGTTGCAAAAAAGAAAGTGAGTCAATAATACTGTGTCGGACGTGATAGCCACGATGGCAGTGCCTTCGACAATGTGTAGCGTTTAAGTTAGTTCTAAGATTATTTTTTATATTATTCATAAAAATTGTAAGAAATGTTCATCGATCATTTTAATGTATATTTCTCCCGGCTTGATAGGCCCTAATGACGCAAAGGGATTGGCCCTTCGGGCTGGGTCGGCCCGACTAGGCGAAAAGCTAACGCAATGGCGAGAGCGTGGCGCGGACCAATCCCGGCCGACCCGACGAATCTCGCGTCAACGGGTCCGGGAGAAAATTAATCTGTCTAACCTTGGCCAAATAAAATATACCGTGGTGATAACTCGGGCCTCAGCTACACAATTGTCATAAATTCATGTATGTAAATATTAGGATAAGATAATTATTAAGAATTTAGCCCTAAAAAACCGGGCATTATTTGTTATCTGTATCTTTCTACCCCTTTTGTGAACTTAATAAAAATAATAGAGAGGCAAAGTAAAGTTGAGGTTAAAGCTGATTAAAAGGAGAAGGGGATAAATTAATCGAATCTATCCCACAAAATTGCCAGCCGGCCGGGGAGAGAGGAAAAGAGGGAGCTAAATTCCCTCACCCCAACTGTGCGCTTCCGTGCCAATTATATATCGCACAAAAACGGGAGAAAAGGCAGATCAACAGCATTCTCCGCCAGCATCACTCACCTTGACTACTCTCCGCTTCTCGACATCGCCTTCATCTTGACTCCTGACTTTTATTTGACCATCGCCTGCCCCCCTGGACCGCCTGACTTTACCTCTCTCTGGACCAGACCCGCAGCATCTTCACTTGGAAGCAGAACCCTACAAGTCAACCCCGTCGTCTCGCCTACAACGAGACCGACCACTTGGTGCACTTCGCAGATTGGGACCGCCACCTATTACAATTTACTTGTGGGCCTTGATTACGTCGGGTACAGTCCCACTGGCTCCAAACCGTTTGGACTCATGTGCGGGATTAACATTAAAAAGTTGTCATTTTTGTCATAATATCTACTGTTTCTGCGAAGTAACTCCTTTTCAGAAATAGTGGGTATCGTTGGTGGAAAGGCTAAAAGGCTTAAGCAACATTTTAGTCAAAAATGAATTAAATATTCAGTTTTGATCAGTTTTTTTTCTGCATCGAATGCTCTGACTCTTGTTTGATTTGGATAACTTTTGTGGCTCTTCAGCCATCTAAAATATATTTAGGTACCATTTGGGAGAAGGCTTGACTCAAGCGACACAAGTTTCGGACTTTTAAAGCTTTTTGTCCCTTCAGGTAATTCAGTGAGAGCATTTAGTTACCTGAGTTAACTTTTTCAAAATCCAACCAGGTACTTAAGATTTGAATTTTATTTCAAAACAACAAAAACTTTAAAGTGCTCTGGTGTAAACTTCCCAAAATGGCGCTTCAGCCGTTTTGCCTTTCCTGCGACGATGCATTCAACTGCACTGAACTAGTTACAAGAAGGTTATAATAAGCATACCTCTTCCAAAAGTACTAATGTTTTTTCCATTGTTATATCTCTAATCATTTACTCCATGTTACTTCTGTATCACTATTATTGTATATTATCTATTGCACAGTAATTATATAAAAGCCCACAAGGGTGTACATTATAAAACAATTACAAAAGTAATGTAATACTGTATAAAATTTATCAGCTTCTGAATTTATTTGGTTTTATCAATTAATTAGTCCAATCTGATTTCAGCCAATCAATTATTTTGACAATGAATCCATTCCTTCCTACATAGATTATAAACATACGAACATTATCAAGTCTATAATATTATCTCTCCAGACTTCGATTTTTCCTTTAATGACTTTGATAAACCCTCTATCTTATTATCTCGATCAATTTTAGATCAGTATATAAATAGGAATCCACCTTTTGGTGTTTAGTTCAATTGCTATTTTTAATTGTGAACATGGCATCCTCTTCTCTGTACGTCATTTTGGCGGTGGTCGCTTGCGCCGCTGGTAAGTTGAAATATTTAATTCTCCTTGATGGTTAACAGAACCGCCATTTTCGGGTCAACGTATAAAGTGAATGAGATATTTATTTTTAAATATTACGTTCATAAAGTATTGCAAAATCATGTGTTTTAGGTTTGAAAATTGTATGGCCTAGAAGTCTTATTACAAATGTAATTACATCCTGCGAATAGAATACATCTTAGCCTTTGTTTTACCCGGGTGAGTCTCTTAATAAACCTAGAAAAAAAAGTTTTAGGCCTGTGTAAAATCTTCTACTTAAGAATCTTTTTTCGCATTTACTTTTAATGTATAACGTGGCACTAATTAAATAACTATTACGCCGTTTCCCCGCAAGGGTAGGCAGAGAGGACGGACTGCAATTCAACTCTGTCTTGGCACACACTCCTTGCTTAATTCAAATTCATACACCGTCTCATACATAATCTTGTGTCATTCTAACGCTTCACATGGCCCGATTCAAGTGTTTGATTCACTTGATCATGTCAGTCTTTCTCGGGCGTACCCGACTTTTTCTTTCGTTCACTTTCGCATCGCAACGTGGCAAATTAATTTATTTAGAGTGTGACCACAAAACATTTATAGATCTGTGCTCGAGTTTCACAAAATAGAATAAAACATGCTTTTTGACGATGTTTCAATTGACAATTTCAATGTTACCGCCATTAGCGCAAGGAGTGCGAGATTTCGTTAGAATTTCAAGGTCTTTTGCGAATTGCTTCGCCTTTTATTTTGGTAATACGTACATAAATGGTTAAAATAAGTTTATTATATACTATGTTGTGTAGATCGTCTATAGGTAAACATTTATTATTACGATAAACAAACACAATGACATAAATATCATGTTAATCCACAGTGGAAGTCACCCATAGTGGTACTGGCTTCGTGCAGTTGGGACTCTGGTGCAGTGTCACTTATTTATTTTAATATATAAAATTGAAAATAGCTGAGCTGAGACCGGCTGTTGACACAATAGAGATAGTGAATTATTAGATAGGATAATTTGTAGTATAAAAATATAAATAATCACGTTAAGATTTAATCACTTGCATACGGTACGACAAATGATACAATTAATTGGTTTGTCAACATATTTATGCGTGGAATATATTTCTTAACGTATTAATAATGTTTAATTAATCTCTACTATTATGAGTCTCTTTTTAATATACGAATCTCTTTTTGATATACGAATACTCGTTTGTTCCCTTTTCATTTGTAATCCAATTTATGTGTATGTCTTTGAAAAGATATTATTCAATTTTGGTTTCTTAATTTTGTTCTTCCCAGAATTAGTTTTTTAACTCCTTAAAAATTAAATAATAATAATAAAAAAGGAAAGATTTTTTAAATGTCTTGACACTGGTACATACCTCTAACCCTCGTTTTAAGAGTGGTATATCGCCTTGAGCCAAAACCGTTAGAAAGTGAATATTGTGTGGAATCCGTAATTTTAGTATTTTTATTTTGACTTTTCCAGCAAATGACTACATCAGCGATCGCATCGTTGGTGGCGCAGTGGCCCCAGCCGGCCTGGCCCCCTTCGCCGTGTCCCTGAGGACCGGGCTCCTCATCAAGAGCCACTTCTGCGGGGGCTCCCTCATCACCAGCAAGTTCGTAGTGACTGCAGCTCACTGCGTTGATGCTGTGTGGAACTCTGGCATCATCGGCGGAGGATCATTGTCTAGGTAAGAAAACATTTTATGTTTTTCACAACAAAATGTAAACACGAACACGAACACGAACACGAACACGAACACGAACACGAACACGAACACGAACACGAACACGAACACGAACACGAACACGAACACGAACACGAACACGAACACGAACACGAACACGAACACGAACACGAACACGAACACGAACACGAACACGAACACGAACACGAACACGAACACGAACACGAACACGAACACGAACACGAACACGAACACGAACACGAACACAAACACAAACACAAACACAAACACAAACGCAAACGCAAACACAAACGCAAACGCAAACGCAAACGCAAACGCAAACGCAAACGCAAACGCAAACGCAAACGCAAACGCAAACGCAAACGCAAACGCAAACGCAAACGCAAACGCAAACGCAAACGCAAACGCAAACGCAAACGCAAACGCAAACGCAAACGCAAACCCAAACACAAACACAAGCACTAGAAATTTGTTTAAAGCAAGTACTGTACTGTAGTGACGCACAATCCTTTAATCCTTTAGGACATCGTGTTTTACAAATTTCAGTAATGTCACGTCAAACACTTGGTTTTTTTTTGCCACATGATATTTAATGTAGTTTACTGTATGCATTATTTTTTTTTGGTAAAGGTTTCACACAACATTCATTCATTGGCTAGGTTTTGAAACAATAGTAATACAAATTATAAATTACTGTATTACACACAAACGTCAGAAATTCATGCAGGTGAAAGATGTCGATAAAAATACTCGACAAGAACGGGGAATTGCAGTAAAATAATAAAAATTAAAAAAAAATTGCAGTATTTACCGACTAACTTAAATGTCAGTATTCTTGTTTACCTTTTCAATTAAGATTTTTTAAACTCGCCAAAATGACGGAACTGGCGCATAGTGGCATAATTTAGCGTCACATATTTTTAAATTTCCTTGTCCGATGACGTCTCGGAAGGTAAGCTGTGACGTCAGAGCAGAGGCAGATATTGGTTATTCAATCATTTTTCAATATCAATTGTACGTATAATTTGTTACTCTAGGTATTATTCTGGACGGTTTTAAAATTAAGATATTAAAATATCGTCGCCGGAAAGGCAAAAGGTCTGAAGCGCCATTAAATCGGAAAGTTTACATCAGAGCACTTTCAAGTTTTTTTTAATGATAAAATTCATAAGTCTTCAGTACTTGGTTGAATTTTGAATAAAAAAATAAACGCAGGTAACTCTATGCTCTCACTGAGGTACCTGAAGCGACAAAAAGCTACAAAAGTCCCAAACTTATAACTTATAAACTTATAACGCTTGAGTCAAGACTTCTCCCAAATGGTAAATATATTTTAGATGGCTGAAGGGCCACAAAAGTCTTCAGAATCAAACGAGAGTCAGAGCGTTCGATGCAGAAAAAAAACTGATCAAAACTACATATTTGACTCATTTTTGTCCAAAGTGTCGCTTAAGCCCTTCTGCCTTTTCAGCGAAGATATCCTCTTCAACTTTTGTTGGTTTTTAGCAATCTCCAGGTGCTGTCCGGCACCCAGAACTACAACGAAGGAGGCACCAAGAGCACCGTCAGCAGGAACTTCACCCACCCCGCGTGGAACACCAAAACACGATCAAGAACGACATTGGCCTGTTCGAGCTGACCGCCGCCCTCTCGCTCACCGGCACCACCGCCGTCATCAACCGCAACCCGGAATACATCGTCGGGGATGTGAAAGTCACCGCCGTTGGATGGGGATATACATCCGTACGTATCTTAATCATAAGTTATGGATAACTCAACATCATAGATAGATTTGAATAGTTTGACTACCCGGAAAGCAGCAGGGTGTAAGATTTTAAAGTTTTAATTCAATTTTTACCAAATTTTTGCCAACATCTTAACTCTAAAACCAAAAACTCTATTGTGTGACATAAAGCAGGAACAAACGTCTCTCAACACAGGATTCACTAGCGAGACAAGCACAGCACGTTCACCTTTATTTTATAATGAAGAAAAGAATAATAAATAAATAAAAACAGAATAAACACTCGAACCGCGAGTTCTGGCGTAAAGATATTTTCACACATATTTCTTTCTGGGATCTCAAGATCAGCGCAACATTTTTCAGCTAGAAAAGTCACGAGTATACGTAGGATTATATGTATTTGCAAATGCTTACGCATATTTAAGCCTTCGTATTTTTCAAAACTGGGCTAAACACGTGATCTTTAAAACTTTGCTGCCATTCTGTATGCACAATTATTATTTAAAAAACCTACAAGTTAGAAAATCTTTAAAACCCACATTTAAGTTGTTGGTATATCAAAATTACACCTTTTGTTTGAATATAATTATGTACATATAAATGGATCAAAGAATAAAATCCATGATTTGTTTTTCCACAACTCCAGGACGCTCATCGTTTATTAGACTCGCCAAATGCCACAGTCAACATTCTAAGTGCGTTGGAGCTCTTTGTTCCATTTTTAACGCAAATTTTATACACATTCTTTGATCCATTTTTTTCAAAAGTAAAAATTTGAAAAACACACAAAAACGTGACTAACCTTTCCAGTTGTCAAAAACAAACCACTAATCCATAATGGCTGATAATGCTAACATATGATAAACATATGTGTACCAACATAACAAAAAAAATCGATAATCGAATGTACGCAGCCCGCGAAAATTCAAAATTCACATTTTCTTTTGAACAGGCCATGTATATATACGAGTATATTTAATATAATTGTTTCTTAGTACTGTTTGTGTGTACAAAATGGTATCAATTTTCAGCTATTTCAGTCCATATTTCGGAATTTTATAATTCAAATAATCAGGTAATATTTTTTTCGTACTGCCTTCCGAGTTTCATCGCTTTTGGTTCAGTAAAATTTCACACGACAGTTATCTGTTCTTAACTTCAGCGTCAATTTAAAATATTTGTAATAGTAACAAGTTGACTTCACCTACCTGTAAATAAAGGGTGATTGTATTTTTCCACCTTCTGATAAAGTGTTCATCCAACAGTACCCTGGATCAATCACCAACACGCTAAAGTACCTGGAAACCACCGCCCTCACCCACGAGGACTGCGTCGCCAGGCGCAACGAGGTCGCTGTCAACGACCCCACGTACCCCCTCATCTCCGAGGGAGAGATCTGCACCCTGAAGGCCGTGGGACAGTCCGTCTGCAGCGTGAGTACTCCCTTCGTGTCATAACTTCTCCTACTTACAGGGCCGTATTTAGGCTTAGGCAACCTAAGCAGCTGCCCGGGGTGGCAAATTTTTGTGGGCGGCATTTCGTCTTCTTCTGAAGACTATATCGAAGTCGTAAATGCAAAAGAGCTTAAGCGCCATTTGGGAAGTTTACACCAGGGAACTTTAAAGTTATGTTTTACAATAAAATTCTAGTCTGGTCGGATTTTGAAAAAAAAAGTGTCAAAAAGCTAAAAAAAGTCCCAAGCTTGTGTCGCTTGAGTCAGGCCTTCTCCCAAATGGTAAATATATTTTAAATAGCTGAAAAGCCACAAAATTCTTCAGATTCAAACGAGAGTCAGAGCTTTCGATGCAGAAAAAAATCTGATTAAAACTGCATATTCAACTCATTTTTAACGAAAGTGTCGCTTAAGCACCCTTGTCTCGCCAGCATCGAAACAGTTTCCGTATTTTTTTTTACATATTAGTTAATTTTAAATTACGGCCGTAAAGTAGCACATTCTACTACCACAGCAAAATATTTTAAATACGAGTACTACATATTTTTGAGAGCTTTGATTAAATAAATAATTACATTAACATGCTCTGCGCCGTGTGGTTGTAGCTATTTGTCTCTAGTAGTACGTCATGCAATGTTTTGTTCTATAATATCCATAGATTACGCAAATAAATTAATGAAGACGGTTCCATACTCACATCAAATTTGTTCGTTTTCCTAGCATGATTCTGGAAGCGCCCTGTTCTTGGAGAAAGAGATGGTCGGCATCGTATCCTGGGGGCTGCCCTGCGCCAAGGGAGTGCCCGACGTGTTCGTCAGGTACTCTGCCTACGCCGCCTGGGTCGACACCATCCTCGGGTCGAACGAATAAGATTATAAAATATTATGATTCATTAGCTGAATATTCATTTAAAAGGAAATTAAGTCGTCGTCTGGATAAATGAACTGAATTAAAATATAATGATAATTTTTTGTTTGTTTATTTATTTTGTTTAATCATGAATTAAAAGGAGTGTGAAGCAATCATCTGGATGAGTCAATAAATCGAAAAAAAACTATTTAGAATATAAAGGAGAGTTAATTTGGAAAACTGAAGTGGAATAAAATATTATAAGTTATTTCAAGATAGGTATATTTATTTATTTTATACTAATGGACAATTGTCCAATAAATAAAAAACATCAACACATGAAATGAAAAAAAGAGCAACAGAGAAAGAAGAGCACATACATAATATTTTTGAAGCAATCACAAAAATAGGACAAACATATACTTTTAAGAACATTTAAGTCAAGAGAATTTATTACGTAAAAGTGAATTGGACGTTTAAGTCGGGGACGTCCAAAATAGTCATGGAAAGAAAAAGTTAATCAAATGCTTCAGTCGGATTATGTTAAAAGTCGGTACAACAGAATTGTATGAAGCGAGGAGTGTGCACTAAGACAGAGTTGTGTGGCGGGCCATATCTCCTGCCTATCCCTGCGGATAAGCGACGCAACGGTATGTGAATATAAGGTTTTTAGCTTATTATTTGCATATTATTGACTTATTTCTAAATTTACCAGAACTTTTTTATCATATTTTTCAAACTCCATACCAACATAACCCAATTACGAACTGTAGATAATCTCCTTTGTGAGGACGTGCGCCCGTAGGAGTGTGAATTTATTTAAATTTGGAACTGATGTTAATTGAAATTATTAAAATAGAAAATAATCTATTCAAATCCCAACCTACCTAATAAAGTACCTACCCAACATGTATTTTAGCAGACATTATTCCAGATTAGAAATGGAACTTATATTTTTTCTTGGCAAGTTACATCCCGTGATTTTTGACGGGTTAACATCTAGTTATATAATAAATTATAAACTAGAACATTAAAAAAATACTATCTAATATAATGTGATGAACTTATTTCGTCAAAACAGTTTTTAACGATTTAATTTCTCCGATGCCTAATTAGGTAAGTGATGCCTAATTGGTTAGGTGATAAATAAAAAGATGGTGCAGAATTACCTACACGTATCATAACACATACAAAAAGATAAAATCTTTACGTTATATGATTTATACAGACAGATTAGATTAGTTTAGAGTGGACATTACCTGCTATGAATGTTACACTCGATCTATCCGATTACTAACCGAGGGTCCAACAGCACTTAAAATCGTTCTTCAAACTTCATTCGTTGGTTCATAGGTTCAAATCCAGCGTGGCACAAATATTTTTTGTTTTCACATATAAGTCGATAGTATCCATGGTAAGGTCATAGAGGTGATAATAATTTTAGCTGGTAAGGGACTACCCTTCGGACGCGAAATAGTAATAATAATATTTAGATAATTTGTACAGCGCCGTTTTTGTGAAAAATCACCTCAAATAAACGCAGATATTCTGGAGAGCCAAACCAAAATTTAGGAATTTAGTTTTTTGTATGTTATCGTGTCATATGTCTCATGTCCTTTTTCAAAAAAGAATAGCATATTATTTTATTTTCTGAAACATCTCATTTTTCCTTGAAGATATGTATCTAAGGAACAATTCCGCATACTCAAAACATAATTTTTGTGACTCATTCCGTTCTTTCTTGCGCACACAGATTTATATTGTAACTAACATATTTATACAGGGTGTTGCAAGACATACCGGACAGACTTTAAACAGCGTTTCTAAACTAATTTTGAGTAAAAAATGTAGTTGACGTTTTGGTCTCCGGACACTTTTTTTTTGGTCGGTAGAAATTGCTTCCAATAAGCCCCTCCTTACTACAAATTATGTTTTATGAAGAGGAAATAAATATATTATATGTATATATATATATATATATATATATATATATATATATATATATATATATATATATATATATATATATATATATATATATATATATATATATATATATATATATATATATATATAAATGTATATTTATATATATTACGCATTTAGATATTATATATTTTTTTGATTACTATTTCTTAAAATGTGTGAATTTTAATAATATGTTTTATATATTGATAAGATCATCTATATTTACCTTGTATTCAATATCCTGTTGACAAACTATTTTATCGTAGAACAATTATTGGATAATTACATAATAATGAAATAGTAATCTTCTCATTACTTTCTTTGTGAATATCTTTTGTGCGTTTTCATCTTCGCTGACTTTCATCCATTTTTTGTTCTTCTGACCGAAACCTTGAATCAAGCTACAACTTCCATACAACTTCCAAAGATGGTGCTAACTTTTCCTGAGACGCCGAATGCAACATCAATCGCACACCGACACAAATACAACGGAAGGAATTTAAAAGTACTACTCGAAAGCTCCTATCAATAATATAAACATCTTATCCCAAAGCGAACAAACACATTGACCTTTTTAAAAAACTTGCACCGGGTAAAGAACTAGACATTAAACTGTATTCGTTGAAGACGATGCTTGAAGTTCGTAATCGGTTTTCATCGAGAGTAATAAAACAGCAAATGTGACCAAGAGTAGAAAAAGTTTACAATTAAGTTCCGATTGGGGTAAAGCTCTAGTATATGCTTTGAGCTTTTTATAAGGTTGTGAAAGTTATCGTGCAAATGAACTGGTAAAGTTTAAAAAACACGTTGGTCGTATCTCGCTTCATACACATTTCATACAACGAATATCAAGTGACAGGTGGCTGGAAGTTGGTTGTGTTTAGTGTTGTCAGTTTTGTGGTTTGTTTGCCTGGAGAGTCGTGTATTGTGTCGTGTGTTTCGGTGTTTCCACCAAACTCGTGCTAAGTGCTGGTGAAATGTAAACAAATTGTTTTCAATGAATGAAAACATGTCCTGAAGAGTGTGAAATGATAAGTGCATTCAATTTCGAAGGTGATTCAGAATAACTAGCTACAAAGGTATGCTCAAAAGTTTTTAACCGCCTACAAACATTCTTCATAAAAATATTTAAATACATTTGAATACCTAATTGTAATAAGTGTCTTATTAGAATTTTGTTTTGCTTTGGGATTGGGTCATACATATTTATTATAAATTATATTGATGCACCTTCCTACATCCTACGATAATTTTTCTACGGGTGTCGCGTACGTCTCCAACAAAATTTATTCTAATGTTGATTTAATTATTTGTTGTCATTAATTCATCCATCATAAAATAATGAGTTCTTTCGTTTTTTCTTCATTTTGTCTCAACGTTAGGGATTAATAAAAGTTATTTTCATATACCGTGAAAAACCAAAATTTAATGTAAAATCATGTAAAACGGCACTTCAGAGTTTTTAAAATTTTCGTGGTTTTTATTATGATAAATTTAAAATATGCAGGAAGGAAGGTAGGTACCTTAAAAGTTCTTTCTATTAATTTCGAATTACCCGCATATTAAAAAAGTCTTTTCTCTATTTTGAAAAACGTACGAGACGCGTGTGACACACCTGATAAAATAATATGAAAATCTTTACCTGTTGTTAAAGTTATGTTGTACTGACTTTTATCTTATCTCTGAGAAAAAACGAATGTTAAAAAATGTAAATACGTTTGTAGTACCTATCTGATATACGAAATAATAACGTTTACATGTAAAAAGTGAACTTTATAAAGGTCAGTTCTGTTTTGAAGCCTACAAAGTGTTGCTCGTTTCCTAACTAACTAATAAGTAGCTACTAGCTAAAGAGGGAGAAATATTCCCTGGTACTGTTCAAAATTTATACAATATGATATATACGAGTATTTACTAGCTACCCCTCTGGCATAATTGTTTTTTTTTTATAATTGAACAAAATAGAGTGGTACAAGTATCGCCCTGGTGAAAAAACACCATTCAAAATCGAAACGTTGCTTGAAATGGCTTTAGCCGTGTTTGGTGACCAGATCTGAATAGCCAGGTACTTCCCAACCTTCCTCTTCCCAATCTCCTTCCTCTCCCCACTACCTTCAGCCTCACAACATACCCTATTTGGATATGCCATAGTCTCACTGGCTCTAGACGGTTGGGAGCAGTTGAGACCCGTGTGCGGTATTCATATTTAAAAAAATACAGTAGTAATATATCATTGTTTCATGGTAGGTAAGCAAATACTGAGATAAAACGTGGAAAAAACTACCGGTTGTTGGTACCTACCCAACAGAGAGGCAGTTTGTTTGAGGCAGGGTCATATTTTTTATGCAATGGCCAAACCTGTTTCCGCCTCAAGTGCAGAATGCACTTTAATTTTGTTAGGTAATAATGCAGCGTATTTCCGTTTCCCCCCAGGAGCCGGAAAACTGAAAATGGTGTTTTCTGATATTTTTCCACTAAGACCGTATACACATGGAGATACTCAAAAGAAACTGAACTGGTTGGTGTTTGAAGTTATATAAGACGGGATATTTTTCAATTGTTGATGGTTCATTTTCGTGAATAAAAATTAAATTATTATAAAATGAAAAATATACAATGAAGTGATATAGTTTTTTTTTTAAATATGTATATAAAATAAATATTTACAACAATATTATAAAATAAAATGATGTGATAAGAAACGTTGATGTGTTCAATCGGACGATAAACAAGGCGACTCAAGACTCAAGTTAAAAACGAGTCGACAGGTCGAGTTTTCTACTAACTGGTTACTAAAGCGTTAGTGAGTTTAGTGACGGTATCGCAGTGTGCGGTGTCTCATATAATTACAAGGGTTCAAACTCATCGCGGACTGGTTAGTAATTTGCGTTCGTGATCAGTTTCTTTTGAGTATTTCCGTGTGCAGAGGGCCTAAGACGAACATACGAACTTGCGTTAATATTTTTAAAAAATCTCCTAGTTGAAGGAAAATACTACTTTGATTTGCATGAAATGAAAGATTTTCTACCAGAGTTTAAAAATCTTATGTATTTTTTATTTATTGTCCAATGTCTTATTTAGATTTTTTTTTCGATGTTAAATTTATATTTCAAAGCATTTTGTAGATGACTTTACGACCTGTTAACAATTGTGCTAACCTATGAATTCAAAATAAAAAATGCTGTTCAAATCTCATGACGCCATAGCTTATTATATATTAATTAAAATATGTTGATTTGTTATTTGGGTAATAAAACAAAACCCACCTGCTTTGGAAATAGGTATCGCAGCCAGAGAGACACGAACACATTATCACTCAAGTGCATTACTTGCATACAGCATGTTTCAAACTTATTATTCGACTTCAGTTTTTTTTGTGAAATCAAAAAAAAACTTTTCGAATGTTCAAATGTCCCTTTTTCGCTAAAAACATATAAGTATAAGAAGGCATAAGCAAGACAAAATGCTGTTTCTCAGTGACGTTTCACTGGGAAATCGATGTAAGAAGTGTATAAATATGCACCAATACACACAGTCCTAAGTGTGTGTTTATTGCGCGACCTATAAATATCTACTTCTTTTTACTTATTTTTTACCGATTTTTATTTGCCAATGTATTTTAGTACGTTATTCGCCCAAAGTAAAACACTTTTGGTAATGGTACCTGCATTGTCAACAGTGGCGTCCAGACACCGCGGGGCTGGCGCACGATTCTCCCAACTAACAAAAAGGGATAGTAAAAAAAATGAACATTAATGGAAAGGCCCGAATATATTATGGTATTTCATCCACTTCATTTAGCCCTTCTGGCTGCTTAATTATTTATTTGATAGCTGGTAATGAATAGCGGACTGTCTGAACGAAGCTAAAGCGCAAGTAAAAAATCTACTTCTCAACTTCACTGTTGAAATGCAAAATATTTTCCAATGTAATGATCATGAAAGATTATATTAAATCCAAATGCATTTTAAAAAATATGAACACTACACAAGAGTCCCAACTGCCCGAAGCCAGTGACACTGTTTCATTCCCAAATGGGGTATGCTGTGAGGCTGAAGAGAGAGGAATGGGGAAGTGATTGAGAAGAGGAAGGTTAAGAAGTATCTGGCTAGTCAGATCTGGCCACTAGACAGCTATTTTAAGCAACGTTTCGATTCTGAATGGTGGCTTCATCAGGGCGATGCTGGGAGTAGGTATCTTTTGAAAATATTTCTCCTCTGAAAGATCATTATTAGTCAAAATACTGTCGTGTATTTGAAGAAGACATTGTTATGTTCGAAACCGGTTGGCACAATCAAAAGTATTTGATAGCGCTGATAGTACGTCGTAATCTTTCCTCTTCCCCCGATAAACGACGCACGTAATGTAATAGAGAGGTTTAAACATGCAACGGAGCTCTCAGTGGTAGGATTATAACATTTATTTTGTTCGGTTTTTAATGAGTTTGTCATTGTTTTAAATCTGATACAGTGAGCAATAAAACGAAACTGAAAACAAAAAACGTATTGATATTAACCTGGTCACGCTGCTGGTTCCATGATTGTATGCTGGTGTAGCCAAATTCCTTGTTTAATTACACATTTAACATGTGTATACAAATTATGGACACACTTTCGTCTTTCCTCATTTAAATCTAACAATGCCTTTTTATGTTTAAGTTAAGATAACAGGGCCGTATCACATCGACCAACAATCGTGCGTACGAAAAATAATGTTCTGGTTTTTGCCTTAATTCAACTATAGTTTATCTCATTTTCTTCCACATGTCTTTTCTGGTCGGGGACTCATCACTTCGATAAAGCGTCTACGGGCGTTCCTGTCCTGCCCTACTTCAGTGGCTTCCGTCCACAGTAGACTAGGTCTCTCCTCGCACAGCCTCTGGGGTTGCTTCTTAGTACGTGGCCAAGCCACCTCAATCGCGACTATTCTATGAAGAGTAGCAGGGGTTCGATGTTAAGCTCATTTCGGATCGTTGAACTTCTTATTCGATCTCATTTTCTAAAAAAACCTAACTCCTGTCATTCCTCTTTGATCAGGATAGGCAGAAGAAAAAAGAGCGGATTAATTGATAGTATTTATAGGTGCCAACAGATGTCACTGATTATTATTATTGCATTTGTTCTGTAAAAGCACTGCCTTGACACCAACAAAGATACTAACACAAACTAGCCACTTGAACACGCACACAGCTCACAGCATACATGCATACATATTTTGTGTAGTCTAGGGAACATAGAAAAATCTACTCTCATGTTAACGGCGTTTGGGCATATGTAGTTACTGCTTTTGACACGTTATAGAATAACGGTCGGTTGAGCGCTCGCGGCAGTGCGATTGGCCGAACTTCGCGCGTATTATTGAAGGTAAGATTTCATAATATTTAATCAAATATAATTCATATTTTGATGCGAGTGCGTCAGGGTAGGCAGTGCTTATGTGCCTATATGCAGTGCACGCCTCTGATCGTATATAAGGGTGGGGCGATACACTGGTTCATATACTGCAATTAAAATTCATACAATTCATAAATCGATGTTGAAAATTGGTTACAACATATCTATACGCTACGGCTCTTGCTCTGATTTGACGTCATAGGTACCGTCGGGACAGTTTCGTATAGGGATATTGTCATGTGGCGCCGAACTCCTTCGCGTCATTTCAAATTGGATGAAATAAATTAACTGAATTTTTTATTCATAGATCGGAAGGTCAGAAATTAAATTTTACTTCAGATACATTCAACTCCTTCATTCTGACCGATGCAGTTTGGGCCTGCTGTACTCGTATGATCCGGTCCCACTTGCTCACAGAACGTGAAGCCTGTTATCTTGTCCGTGGATCTGAAAGTCCGCGAAATGTTTAGAACTCGTTATTCGCGGCTGAAAAAATGTATTCACATCGGAGCGGTGCATTTCGCTAGGCCATTTGCATTTCTACATAGGAAGTGCTCACCGGGAAATAAACACATAGGAAATGGTACCAATACAACTTGGCGATTTGGCGCATTCTTTATTGCGCAAAATATCATACACATAAAATAAGGCACGGCTTAATACATCGGTATTTGAGTATGTTAGATTTAAACCACGTACGTCTGTAGAATAATTAATACGTTTGACGTTATTATAATTTCTAGTGTTACCTCTAACTAACTTAAATCTTGAATTGTATAATTAACTCACCTTCTATGTTGTAACTCATCCAGTTCAACGCTCCTTTCCCTAGACTCATGGTCTTGAAATTTTTGGTACCAGTCTAGATTATTTTTTTTATTCTTTACGACTCTACCAAAACTTTGACTCGACCTTGGCTTTGATTTGAATGTTCTTTCTTATGTATATTTTATCCTATTTTTGTCATTGCTTCATTTAATATTATGTATTTGCTGTTCTTTCTTAGTTGCTTTATTTTCCCATTTCGTGTATGTATTTTTTTTTGTAATTGGACTATATTCCGTCAGTTTATAAATAAACACATTTGAAAATTCTACCAGATTTACGAAAACTTTGGATGAACTAACAATCCTGCAAATTAATGTAACTCTGAAATGACTGAATGTAAAGTTTCTGACTTGTGCAGATATTGACTGGCTTTTGTTTGGCAATGTCCGTGATCAATCATTAAAGATTCGATTGATTGATCAAACGTTCGAGTACCCATAGTTTCGACAAATCGCCTCCAGTCGTCTCCTTGCTCCACTTTAGTAGCCTCGGTTCCTTGCAGGCCCAGTCTCTCCTCACACTGCATTTGCTTTCGTTTTCTCCAACTTTGTCTGGGACTTCTTTGTCCAGGAATTACTTTTGTACGATAATTGTTAAAGCCATCGGGAGCAGGGTTTGACGCCGAGCCATTCTCAAATATAGAAACGTCTCAGCTAGTTCCATAGTGTGACTAAGAACACCCCTCTCGAGAATTCCATTTCGGTATATTAGACCATAAATTGCACTCGTTACTCAACCAATTTCGGCAACTTTATTTTTATAAAAGATTGATGTTCCGTGATCGCAATTATTGACTGTTCATATTGTAAGTTTTAAAAGTATCCAGTGTCTCTCTCTAGCTATTGACAGCCCCAAAAAAATGTCTTCATTAATCCCCTTTGTTGGTTTGGTAGGTTGTCACTGGCTAGAAAAATAAGTGTCTTCAATTGTAGCCATTGTTGGTCTGGTAGGTTGTCACTGGTTAGAAAAATAAGTGTCTTCAAATATCGCTATTTTTGGTTTGGTAGGTTGTCACTGGCTAGAAAAACAAGTGTCTTCAAATATCGCCAATGTTGGTCTGGTAGGTTGTCACTGGCTAGAAAAATAAGTGTCTTCAATTTTCGCCATTATTAGTCCAGTAGGTTGTAACTGACTAGAAAAATAATCCGGGACCTTTTTTTACATCTTTCTTTTTTAGCCTATCTGTCTTTCAATTCAAAATATGAGCAGTGAATTTTACTAATCAACAAATTATAGTTACTAACGTATCCACGGCTCCAACTTTGGACACAAGCCTCCTTCAAATGTTCCTAATTTTGCTGATTTCTTTCGACCCTCACCCATTCAAAGTCAGCTGTTCTCTACAGGATTTTTTTTTCTCTTCCAAACCAAGGACGCCAGGCAATGCTATTGGAATAACGACTGTCTTATATTAATCCTGCTACATGCCTAGCTTAGCCACATTAAAATTTGACGATAAGATCAAACGTGGAGATTTGGACTGACCATATACCATCACCAACATGCTCAGTACCATCAATTTCGTTAGGTAATCCTGTTTCCATTCGTCATTTAACAATTTTGTACCTATTTCCAGAGCAAAGGAAACCTTTCCCATTCCGATGGATGACTTGGCAAGTATGATCCATGGTATTAATTAAGTTGTGTCCTGTTCCAGGGCTGGAGAGACTAGTGTTCTTATGGGGCAATGCGTGTCCCGCAACCCCATGGCGCCCTACGCCAGCGTCCGCCCTTATGACGCCGCCAGCCTCGAAGGGTTCTCTCTCCCGATCCCGGGCTACGAGGACTACTGCTATGGGGTAAGTTTTTAAACCAATACATCTCTAGATTCTTATTTTTTTACAACGGTCCAAAAAAGATTTCATTCCATTTTAACTTTTTATTTTTGCACTATTAAGTATTTTAATATTAAAATATTTTATTTGTGACTAACTACTCTCCCATCGAAGCACAAGCTTATGTATGAGAAGGGAGTGCACATCAGAAACTATATCGTCGCTGGAAAGGCAAAAGAGCTTAAGCGACACTTTGGTCAAAAATGAGTTAAATATGCAGTTTTGATCAGTTTTTTTTCTGACTCTCGTTTGATTCTGAAGACTTTTGTGGCCCTTCAGCCATCTAAAATATATTTACCATTTGGAAGAAGGCTTGACTCAAGCGACACAAGTTCGGGACTTTTTTTTTCAGCTTTTTGTCGCTTCATTTTCTCACTCAGTGAGAGCATTTAGTTACCCGAGTTAACTTTTTTTTTTTCATAATCTAACCAGGTACTGAAGACTTTAAAGTGCTCTGTTGTACACTTCCCAAAATGGCGCCTCAGCCCTTTTGCCTTTCCGGCGATGATACTATTAAATACTAAATGTTTATCACTGGTCACCGTTGACACATGCAATAATTATACGCTTGAGAAAACGACTAGTTATTATTTTATTAAAGAAAAAATGCCACTACATGAGAGGCTGGGGATATTTACGCTCTCCCGGCCACGGATAGGCTTGTGGAGATGTAATGTTCGAATCACACGAGAAGAAAAGATGTTAGAATAAACTAAAAACAATCCAACGTAAATTATGTATCGATTCTTTACTGCTTTCCCCGTTGAATGGCGCTGTTTATAAATTAATCGAGTGGTAAAATGACGCGTTACACAAATAATTTCAACGCACGGATATCGATAACAATCTTTAGTTTGTGGTATTGTAACTTTGCCTGTTTTCAATGTATAAATTATTTTACATTTCGTGTGCACGACAAATAGAAATGTTGTTACGTAGGTATAAGTTATTGGAATAGAAAAAGTAAACAACAGAAGCTATGCGAGCATTTGTGTAAGTAATATAAATGAGATTTTTTAACATAATAAGGAACCAATAACTCCAGTGAAAAATATTAGAAATAAGAAATTAAGAACAACAAACGTTGATTTAGAATGTAAAAATTGTATTGTATGTACACTGTAGTTATTCGTTCAATATTGATAAATCGAATTTGAAAACTGATTAAAAATTTGAAGATCGAAACGCCCCTGACGTCACTATACCCTGTTCGCAGCGCGATTGCTTAGTAATACAGAGAAATTATCAACAATTGTGACGTCATCTAATTTAAAATCGTATGAAGCACTTTAAATCAGGCTGTTTTCGTAGGATTTTCCTGTTAAACTTTTTCGCACTGCTATGAGATACATCGACATCTCAAGCGATTCTGTTTACCTGAAAGTAGTAAATTATTTAGTTTTACATGCAGAAAGATAAAGCGATGTGATAATTACGCTTTTTAAGAGGCGGAGACAAGGGGGGTATTTCACCATCTCTGAGTAAACTGTCGGTTAGAGCTACTCGTCGAATAGCGTATATTATCTGTTTCACCCCCGCTGAATAACGCTGCACGTTAAGTAAATGACCATTTTAATCCAATGATTGAGGTTACTTGACGAGTAGTTACTTAACAGATTAAACAAATGTGGTGATATATCCCCTCAATCGAATAATTTCCTTTACATTAGTTCATGCTTTACCGTACTTATTCTATTAAATTACGAAAAAAACAAAAAATATATTTACAGGTATGTGAAGTAAAAATGTGAAAAAACACAGGATTCAATAAGAATTCGTTAAAATAAATTATAAATTCACCGTGACATTCGGCACAACTTAAACGTCTGTACCAGCCGACTTTCGGGGGTCGAATGATGCAAAAAAGGACATAACAATCCCAAAAGTTTGGGGCACCGCAGAAGGAGTGTTCATCGCAGAGAAAAATTAAATCTGATCCTTACCGTTTATATCATGGCGGAAAACGATTTCGAAATTTCGTAAAAAGTTTTAAGGAGAGAATGTGACGAGGTGAAGGTCAGTTTTTATTAATCTCTGTATATAAAAATGAATGTTTGTCTGTTGTCTGTTTGTGTTAGATTTTCTCTAAAATAACTCGACCAATTTCGTTAAAAATAGCACAGTTTGTTCTTATTAGTGCCGGGAATGTTTAAAGAGTAGTTCGAATGAAATCTAAAATGTAAAACTTTTGCTTTAATGTTTTAAAATTAGTATGAAACCCGCCATGTTGTATTGAGGTTAGCCCATAGATATACCACTCTGGTTAGTCACAGATTACATATTGCTAATGCGTCGGAAACCTTCTAATTCATTCAAATACGCACCAGACAGAAAAAAATGTGTATTCAAAAACACTTTAATAAACCGAATTAAAACACAAACATTATCTTTCTTTGAGTGGCATTGCAAAGCATGCCGGGTACTCGCTAGTCTAAAATATAAATAACTTAATTCCTGAGTGTATCCTCGGAATAATTTGATATTTTGTTACAGATTCATCTAAATCGATTCAAATGTGAATTTCTGGAAAACCCTCTATTTTTGAAGTGCCATGTTGCCTTAAGGTTTTTTTAATATTTAAAATAGCGAGTGAAATTAGCTTTTAAAATAACCCAGCAGTTGCCCGAAAAAAAGTGTTAGATTCAAAGTTAAAAAGAAGCTAAACTAATTCGGCGCTATCAACTGCCATAAAAAATTAAAAAAATATGTTCATGACAAGAAGAGAAATTCATGGTGTCTTGATCATGATCACGTTTATGATTCCATTTAATTTGGTTAGAATCGGTACGAATAGATTAGCCACGGACAGAGACCGTGAGTGTCGAGAGAAGATATCTCCTGAGATTGTAAAATGGAATTCAACCACTTTGTGAACCATCATCTGTCCGTTGAGTCTGCCATAAAAATATTCTAAGTAATATATACTAAAATTACGAGGAAAAATTGAAGAATTTTACTAGTTTTTCACATGTGCATGAAAGTCAGAAATATCTTGTTTTACAAAGCCTCGGTCAAGTATTTTACCCACTAGCCCCTAGTTCCTTAGGTTGTAGGTACATGTGTGTTACATTACGATTGCATATTAATAATAATATTAGGATGATTTGTATAGCGCCGTTTTTGTGAAAAATCACCTCAAGGGCGCTGTACAGATCTTATTTTCAATTATTACATAATAATTCCTAGTTTAAATAAGAAAATATACAGGAACATACTTACCTGGCAGGTCCTATCAGATAGACATACTTATTAACATAATTTTTTTTTTACGATTTAAGGCATGGGAGCGAAATAAAAAAATTAACTTTCTGAATTTGTCGCACAGTACCGGATTTTGTTAAAATTTGTATATCTAAAGGTGATTCGTCGAGAGACAAATTATGTTGAGATTCTTTGAATAAATTTAAGGATAATGTTAATAGTTTTTTTTAACCTTAACTCCACACGGCAGGCCTCGAGGGAAATAATTTCCCTTAGGGCCTAAGTCTTCTTGGGGATGCTGTGTGGAGGGTCTTTTTGAGGAAAGGAAGAAGTGAACTTGGGTCTTGAAGAGGGCCATGTTGAAGGAAAGAGGAAATACAGAGGCCGGCAAATCGTTCCACACCTTTTTTTATGTATTGAATGTTGACCGTGTATACATGTTGGGCGCGCGTTTGGCGAGTTTCCTGACTATGCAACGGTGCCGAAGAACATTGAAATCTCGGTAGAATAAGAACAGCATTCCTACCTGACGACGTCTGTGCTCCAACGATTGCCATCCGTTTGTTAAGATAGGAGACTATCAAACGCACCGCCCGTTTCTGCACAGAGTCAAGGGGTTTTTTCAGGTATTTAGGGGCTCCAGACCAGAGGTGGCTGCCTAATTCAATAGTGGGGCGCACTTGATATGCAGCTTACAGCAAGTTGAAGAAGTAGAAGTTTCAACGAGAAACTGAATCTTACGTTACCCTAAAACAAAGGTGGTTAAAGGTAACAGACATTTTTTGAACATTGCATTGTTGTAATAGAAATTAAAACCCAATAAATCCAACCATATACAACTCATTTAGCTGTAAAATGGCACTTCATAATACGTTAGAAAGTTATACTTAGTTGGTTCAATAAATAAAATAATATTAAAATTATTTTCTCAATGAGGATATTATGACGTATGGCTGACACTCAAACAGTATAGCACATTTTTAAAAATTAGTCTTATGTTATTCTGTAAAGCTATATGCAGTCCAAATAATTTCTTAAGATATGTCTAGGTAAATATTATAAAAGTAAATTATATTTAGAATGCCAAGTGCCTGCTTTCAATATACGCGGGTATAATATATACAGTGTGTGTGTATGAGTATTTTATTTTCTCGTCACGAAACCAGATTGCTTTTAGACAGGTAGATAGATATGACTAAGCTTTTTGTGATCACGTTTCCTTTCGAATATGGTTTGTTTTTTAATTAATATTTTAAGCCGTTTTAGGTGTACGCGACCTTTTAATGCTTAATCAAGGTTGAAGCGAACCAAAGATTATTTATAGTTACTATAAGTAACGTTTTGCGTTAGTCTTCCCATCTTGGAAAAAAAACCTTGCTAATGAGAGACGCCTTTTCTAACTTTGTTCGTTCTTTGGAAGATCTGAGAGCTGCATTAAATCATCATTAATGTGAAGATATTACGCTTTCAGTACTAAACACTGTGATGGATGTATGCACAGTGTATTCTTGTACAGTACACTCGCATAATAAATAATCCATGTAAAGAACTCAAAGAGCTATTGATGCAAACTAACTGTGGAATAAAATTATAAAGTCGATGATAAATGACTTATCACATTAGGCCCGTAGTCAAACTCTTACATAGATCACTTCAGAAAAATAAGGCTTCGGTAATTTAAGAGTGGAGAATTCCTATTTCTTTAACCCTTTCAGACACGAAATTCAAATCTTTTGATTAAAAAAAAAAATGTGAAAGAGAAAAATAACGTAAATTTTAGAAAAGTGTATGTTTCCCACTGCTAGATAGCAGCGTAACCAACACGAGTAGAGGTGTATAAGTCGTGCAAACACATTGCAAAACCCACAATAAATAAATACATAGGTGTTTGCAGTGACAAACACATCGTCAGAAAGGGTTAAAGGCGTTTACAAAATAACTCTGCTTCGCCTAATTGCAGTACTTCTTTCTAAATTTGTTTTTTTTTTATTGAACAAACAGTATGACGCCTTTTTTTATTTTTTGATAGATAAATTAATATTTCAAAGTTTATTTATTTATAAACTAGACTAGACTATTGTCCAATTACAAAAAAAAATACATAACACATACAAATGAGAAAAAAAGCAACAGGGAAGAACAGCATATTCATAATATTTAGTCATAATGAAGAAATGACAAAAACAGGACAAAAATATACATTACAAAGAACATTCAATTCAAAGCCAAGGCCAAGTCAAAGTTTTGGTACAGTCGCAAAGAATGACAAAAACTGGATCAAAAATTTCAAGACCATGACTTGGGTTAACAAGTCTCGTCATATGGACAATGAATAATGATACCCATTATAAGTAGAGTGATGATTGAGGAACAGCAATTCAATTTTTCTGAGTCAAAGTTCCATACATAAAAAAAAGACGTTGTAATCTTAAATTATTGCGTCGATTGAGAAATTTTAGATAGAAGAAGATGTGCACTTTCATGACGCCAGAGCTCACCCTTCGTGAATTTTAGCTGCTATAGGGTTTAGACAAGATAAAATTTCGTGTATTTGTGGTTGATACATTTTAATAATATACAAATAACAGTAATGTAAAAACAAAGTAGTACATAAATCATCTCGAGTAGAGAGGAAAAACATAATGGTTTATTGTGCAAGACCATTTTAGAATGCAAGGCGAAACTTTGCAATTTATTGTTGACCGCATAATAATATATGGACATAATAAAAAGAGTTTATGGCAACACCAGACAGTGCTTGGCGTTTCTGCATATTATTCGTATTGATTGAATTTTCGTTTAGTTTATGTAAGATTTCACCTTTTTTTACCATAACAATATAACTCATGTGCCATATTATAGAACTTATTTAACTTTACCATTCTCTCTTAAATATATTTACGTAAGTACTAAGCAATTTCGTATTTGTGCTTTGGCAAATTGGGCTCCAAATGAGACACCCACTTTAAATAATGGTTCGTGAGCACATTCTTTTACACCAGTGATTCCCAAAGTGGGCGATAATGCCCTCCCTTCCCCCCCTGGAGGAGAGGATGGTGGTCTCGAGGGCAAATAGGAGAAGGTGCAGGGCTACAAGAGAGCGGCGAAGGGCTGAAATAGGGGGCGAGGGTAACAAAAATATGTTTATTAATTTTCTTTATGAATTCAAATTAGTCGTACATCATTGCAAGAATAATGCACATGAACCGTTCAATTATTTTATGAATTTTTATATGGATTAATAGTTTTTTTGATATTTTTTCTTCGGTGTTCACCTAACTGGGTTGCTCGGGTAAGGCGAATGGTAGTGTGTTACGTAATATGTGTAAAATATATAAATATTAATCAAGAGTAAAAATCTATCATTATGGAGAACAGGACTGCTGAAAGATCGTGTCAAGGTATAGAGTCTACCGCTGATATTGAATTATCCCTTTTCTACTGTTTATTGTTAGAACGAACCGGTTTCAACCAGTTACGGTCATCTTCAGACTGGTACATACATTACTTTAACTATGCTATATAAATATATAATTCGCTGGGTGTCAGGGGTGGATTATAACAAAATTTACCCAAACTTATTCAACATTTATTATATTTGACCTTGAACAGAGAAAAAAATTCGCCTGCATCGCGTTTGGCGCTGATGCTATAATATTACTATTTTATTTTGGAGGAGGGGGGGGGAAGTTTGAGAAACACTGATTTAGACCACTTAAAAAAAATAAATATGGGATTTTAATGAATTAAATCCAATAAAATTTAAATAGTGTAATACTTAGACAAGAACAAAATACACCTATCACCATATTCTTAACTAAATATGATTTAAGACACGTGTACAAGATTTCCGGGGGTAAAGTGCAGTAACTTCTAGAGGTTATTCTACACGATAGTACAAGTATAAAACACGAATAACTTTTTTTTAAATTCTATTTTTTTAAGCTACTGAAAGGTTACTTAAAGTAGTTTCTTTAAGGTGCTTAATATGTACTTTTAACTAATTACTTAAAGGGTACTTAAGGTACAATTTTGTGAGAGGTTTTTATGAATACAGATCGGAAATATACTCGTATGTTTGACGTTGGCACACTTTATTCTCGGTGTATTTATTTGGTTACTTCGACCTTATATTATAGATTTTTTAGGTATGCCTTTTTGTATGTAAAATAAAAAAGTGTTTCTAAAAAACAGTAATTAAAAAAGTAATTTTCCTTTTTTATTTGTACTTATCTACATGTAGAATCAACTTCCGAAGTTACAGTACACTTTACCCCTCGGACACCTTGTATAATAATACACTCAATATAATCAAATTACCACAGTATTTTAATGATATTTCACCATTTTTAATGAGCTTAATCTACGGTAGTTAAATTTATAGTTAGAAATATACTTGGTTTGATAATGTTTCATAAAATGATTTCTAAACATATGGGTGTTAACTTTTTAATTGAAATACAAACAAACAAAAAAAAATTTTGGTCTTATATTCTATTTCCTATTTGTTATATGAGTCGTATAGTTCCTATATACGATAAGTCCAATATAATTCAAAATTTAAGTAAATATGAGGTTTTATTCTACCGGCTATTTACCATACTAATCAAATTTCAATAAGTTCCAAACGTACGTAAAATCTTACGAAAATTGGGTTTTAAAATTACGATGAGTTTCAAACGGCGATAAATCCATCGTGCCGTTTGTTCCAAACGCCGATAAGTCCACCGCTTGTCCAGATAGCCAATGAGCGCGAAGCATTTCGCTAATTCCAACATGGCCGCTAAAGCACTTGTGAGGAGTGTTATTCTTTTAAAGTGTCTATCGTTTTATACATTTCTACAGCTAAATAATGTCCGATCTTACCAAAAATGTCATTCAAGTGACTGGAAATACATCAAGGAAACGAGTTATCAATAAGGAATCTTGGAAAAAGAATGTGGATAGCCGTAAAAGCTAATGAAAAATCTGCTATTTTGAATGGATTTGTAAATCGAATGTCCGTCATTACTGGGTGCTCCCAAAACTTCGCTCGTTTGTTTTTAATTATTTTTCAATTTTATTCGTTTTTTTCACAATTGTTCTTACTGTCTATTTTTTTTTAAATACCTGGGCGAGAGAAATATAATTTCAATTGTTTAAATTTATTTAAAAAATTGAATTACGTAGGTATGGTTTTCATAATTTTAGTAAAATTAATTGACGTTTGTTTATTTTTGAGAAAAACATTTTTTATTAAATCTGTGGATATAAATATAAAGCAAACATGCGTTTACCTATTTAATCATAAAACCATCATTTAAAAAAAAAAAACTTATTACAGAAAAAAAAATTCTAGGTACGCTCCGACAAACTTGCTCATTTCTCCGTTGTGCGAGCATAAAACGAAGACCTTTAAATGTGACACCTTTAAAATAGTAGATTTGATGGATATCCGTACAATTTTTTATTTGAAAAATGAAAAAAATTATCAAGACAACTATATCATAAAATATTGTCATCTTGATAAATGCAAGCGCTGGCGTCCCAAAAAACAGTTGGAATTAAAACAAGAGGCTTAAGTGTTAAACACACTCTACCGCAAAAGAGAACAATAGTTTGAGAATTTATTGTGATGTCTCCATTCTTTTTTTATATGATATTTTGTTTTATAATTTGGTTTTGTCAACTTCTTAAGGATGAAAATAAAAAGAATTTGTAAACACTAGTTTATTCCCATTTAATTTTTCTTTGTAAATAAAAAAAAAAATAGAATCATTAAATATTTTCGTTTCTTATTCCTCGGTTTAAAATGTATGTAATTTTTTTTTAAGCAAAGACTTTTATTTTTGTTTTGATTTAACTAGCAAATCGATAAACCTTTTTTGTGTATTTTTTCAAAAGAACAATAGTTTGAGAATTTATTGAAATGAATACAGAATTTTTGTAATTATAAAATATCTCTATTTCCTTTATTTTATATATTTTGTCATATAATTTGATTTGGTCAACTTTTTAAATATGAATAAAAAAAAAAAAATTTGTAAACACTAGTTTATTCCCATTTAATTTTTCTTGGTAAATAATAAAAAAAAGAAACATTTAATATTTTCGTTTTGATTAAATTTTTTTTTTTTTTTGACCCTATACTTGTCTACCACGTGTCGACCGTATTGAGAAACAAACACCGATATGTCACGACTGGTGAGTTCCAATATACGTTAAATTTGACAGTTGGTTTCAAATGCCGATAAGTCCATTCTTATTTGCGTAATTACTCCTAAACTATTAAGAAATTAAATGCTTTATTTTATTATAAACATCCGTAGTCCAATAATAAAGCACACCAAATGCAATAAATATTAGGTTGTAATGAATATAAGTCATAATTGAAAAAAAATGGTTTGCCAACATTTCACCATAGTGGACTTACCGTAGATAGGAACTATACGACTCATATTATGTTTGATTGTAGTTATATACCATGTAATCAGTAGCTGCTCGTGACTTTTTAGTATGCTAGAGTGAATTGAAAAATACGACGTTATAGATGTTGTTGAAGCCGAAATTTTTTTTCATTTTTTTTTGTTTGATGATTTTTCATAGGGGGTTCAACCCACCAAAACTGAAAAAAATTGAAAATCTCAATACAAAAAAAATTCGGCTACAACAATATCAATCATGACGTTTTTTTTATTCTTCGCACTCTACCACACTAAAAAGTCACAAGCCGCCAATGCATGCAATACATAAATACTGTTTCTACATGAATTTAATATGCTTTTTTCATTGTTCCACCCGAAAAGAGTTTATTTCATTGGCATATTAAGTCTACCAACGTATTAAGTATCTACCTGAAAATATCGATGGTATATTAATTTATATGAGGTTAACCTAAGAACTTAATTGCCCTAATAATAACCCAATATCACGGACGCATGCGCTATATGTTAAGGATTGCCAGTGCGTAAAATATATTACTTTCTACCGCCAACAAAAATGGCTGTTGCCAAAATGAATGTTACATCTGAAGTTTGCTTGATTGTAAATACTATAAATAAAGCTTATAAACATAGATGGAGATAAAAATAAACCACAAGGAAAGGGTGTGGATAAACAATCTCCAAAGAGGCGAGCCGAGACGATAAGATCGGTTAATATATCTGGCATGAAGAATAGTTCAAGACAAGAAATATAATTACTAAACTCGTTACCGGACTACATGATCTACGAACGATGGTTTCTAGACTCGAGAACAAGCACCCAAAACGTGACTTGGCCTAATGAATGGACCAACAATAGAGTATCGTATGACGGTGGATACTGTACAATGCCTATAAGAAGATGATACTCAGCGGTTTGTATAAAACAATTGTTTATCTATTTAGTTTTGTATACATTGTGGTTGTATTCATAGTAAATCATTGTTTCTCGTACTACTATGAATATTTTTCAATCTGGTTTCTGTAATGTGTAAATCAGAGTTTCCCAAAGGGGGGGAGGGTGATATCGCCCTCCCGGGGAGTTGGAGGCTTCAGAAACAACAAAGAGGCGTTAGGCGTTTGACGGCCTACATGGTCGAGTGGTAAGACGCTCGACTACGAATCCAGAGGTCGCGGGTTCAAACCCGGCTTGCGCAAAAAAATTTGATTTAATTATAATTAATGTGTCATAACACATTTAATTGATATAAAATAAAATATAGTATATTTGCGGCACGTTCCAGAGTGGTATCGCCCTAGTGAAGACCACCCCTTCCTCTCCCCACTACCTTCAGCCTTACAACATACCCCTACTGGGGATGCCATAGTCTCACTGGCTCTAGACGGTTGGGAGCAGTTGAGACTCTTGTGCGGTATTCACGTAAAAAAAAAACAACAACAAAAAAATCACCATTTTTTTTATATTTAGCCTTTAGGTTTGTTGCAAGAGTGGGTACTTTTGAACATTAATATGTGTTTTGAAATTCTATATATTCCAATAAAATAGCATAAAATGCGCACGCCTACGTTAAAATATCTAATAATAATAAATAATAATATTTGGATGATTTTTATAGCGCCGTTTTTGTGGAAAATCACCTCAAGGGCGCTGTACAAATCTTAATTTCTACTTAATATTAATTCTTAGTTTATACAAATATACCTATAGCAACGTACTTACCTGGCAGGACAGAATCAGCATATCATAATAAACTAAGAATGTACACCTCTCCAGTGACGGCTCGTGACTTTTTAGTGTGTTTCAGTCTATCTACTTTTAGATAATCAAGGGGATAGGTCGTAAAAAATGCCGTACATCAAGTTAATTTTAAATATTTATTTAGAAAACAACCACTTTGAGGTTTGACATATTTAAAGAAATTAAAAAATAACTCTGTATAAGACCACGAATATTATTTAAATTTTTATGTCCGACCGGTTTCACTTAGCCTAATATAAATAATAATAATAAAGTTTTATTCCAGAAGGTATGCAGGAGGAGTGCAATGCAATACTTTCCATAATTGATATTAATACATAGTAATAATAAAAATAAATTAAAAGTTGTAATACACACAATAATAATAATAAAGAAAAATAAACATAAATTCATAAGAAAAACAATATAAAAAGTAATAAAAAGCATCATCAGGGCACAAAACTAATAATTAAAAATAATTTGTGGTCTTATACAAAGAATTTTTTCATTTCTTTTTTATTTAATTTTAATAAAACCCAAAAAAGCGATCGAGTATTTTTGTTTTTGTGTCGTGTGTTCGAAAAAAACACAAAACTCTTTTTGGGAAACTCTGATGTAAGCGGTTAGCTTTGCTTTGAAATACGAGGCGAAGGTTGTGGTCGCCGTTTCACGCAAAATTGCTACCGTAATCTTCATTGTAAATCTTAGAAACGTCCCGGGTGATTTTATTATCTTTGGCTGATTGGCGAAACTTCTGCCTGATTTGGCAAAGCCACTTCGACGAATGAATATCGGAACTGAGACAAATAACTCTTTAATAATAGTCAAATCCTTTTACTTTACTTTATATTATTTTTAATTAATTTAAAAAAGATTCGTTGCATGTAGAGTGAATGAACGAAGAACGGAGTGTGAAAATAATATATGATGCGAAAGTGAATGGAAGAAGAAGTTGAGGACGCCCGAGAAAGACGTGGCACGATCAAGTAAATCAAATACTTGAATCGGGTCATGTAAAGAGTCAAAATAACAGAAGAGTATGTATGAGACGGTGTATGAATGTAAATGAAGCGAGGAGTGTGTGCGAAGACAGAGTTATATGGCAGTCCGTCCTCTCTGCCTATCCTTGCGGGGAAACGGCATGATGGGTAGTTAGTTAGTTTTATGTGAATGGGGTAGATATAGAAATAATTAGGTCCGGATTTTTTTCGTATTTTTGAGAATAAAAAAATGACATAATTTGGAGTTTAATGCATTACCCGATAAACTTAAAATGCCGCTAATCAATAGTTTTAAAATGACACACGTATTAAATTATATTTTATTTATTCTCACAAACTATACTCGTACATATTTCCCCGAATGCCATAAGAATGACCGGTCAGTAGCCTAGTCGATTAATGCGTCGGGTTCTCACCTAGGCGTCGTGGGTTCAATTACACTACTAGTTAAGTTAGTTAGTTAAATCCTCCATCATTGTACAAGCAACCTTTTTCGTTTATAATGACGGTAGTAGGAGTTTTTCAAATATTGTCTGGTTATTTGTTACCTGGGAATATTTGCCTTTCTTTAAAAAAATTTATACCTAAAAATACATATATTTATATGTGTGTATATGGCTCCTTTTTGTTTACCGAAGCTTTAAATATAGATCTAACAGGGTTCATGTGACCCTTCAGCGTTTGTTCAAGCGAGTCATTCAAGCATCGAGCACGTCGACCGTATAATTCCTTAGATTCCCATTTCGCTTCGACGAATACTTGGTAATTCAATCCACGTGACCTTTAAGGTTACGGTTTAGCGAGGCATGAGTGGACGTGATAAGTAATAACATCGCCGTAGGCATACCGCTGAAAGCTCCGTTGCAAGAAAGGTTCTACTGGAGCTCTCAGAGGCTGCAAGTATTACTATTCTAAAGATGTGGGTATAGGTACGAAGCATGAAATGCCGTTAGGACAACAGTGCAACTGATTGAAAATCTAATACAAATAATATTGCACGTTATTACGATGAGTAATCATTTTTGATTTGTCTGAACTGTGAGATGTAGGCCTTGATTGAACTACTTAATCGAATATTTCCAAATTAAAATTGGTCCATTATTTTTTTCTTAAGATTTTCTAAATGATTATTTTATTATCAGAAAAAGCAAACACTTTGTGGATTGACATGATTAATTAAATTAAAAACACACGTTGTTTAAATCCACTTTATTTTTGTATAAGTCAACTAGTTTCGACTCTGCTGAGGGACTTAAAAATTAACTTTTTTTTATTTTTTATTTATTTTTTTATTTTTTATTTAATTGATTATTTTATTGGTGTGTCAATACTTTAATGGATTCTATAAAAAGACGATGCGCCAACTTTTACAAAGTTACTTCCATACTCTACCCATGTTTGGATATCTTTTTCCTTTTTGTACAGTTAAAAAATACAGAACCTAAATTTGCGTCTTTTTTTACGGTTAAATTGACTTTAAAAAGCTCCATATATCGCTATTGAAATTGCATTGCGAGCTAAAAGCAGTTGCGTATCCTAGAAATTCAATTAGAAAATGCTATGAAATTTTCAGGATGGTGGAGCCTTACCATTAGAGAGTTTATGGCTGTTAATGTACCCGAGAATTTTTTATTTATTTCGGTATTTGAATGCAGATCTTTTGATATCAACTTTTCACGTATCGAAATTCGAAAAACGGATTTGTCGGATTTTTTATGTACTTTGTACAATTCTCACATTCGAATGTTTACAATATACAGTGTGCAAGTGCATGCATATGCTCGCTTTTCAATACCCAGAATTTATTATGTTTAATTTTGAAACTGTTATTTCGTGGTGGAACTCCATTTTAATGATTTAATAATACTATTTTTTAAACTTTATTCCACAATTTTTTTTCATAACCTAGGAAATATAAGCATTTTATAATTCATATTTTTACTATTTATTTACGGTAATTGACTATTCACAAACATAATGTATACAATAAATCAGGATATATATACACAAATAAATATTTTAGGAATTAATTGTCTAAATACACAGTGATTATCCATCAAAAACAAAGTAAAGAGCATGCAGATAGGAATTTACAATACAAAACATATGAAAAAACATTTTAATTAAAGTTATTCACTTAATTGCCATAAAATGCTAATTAGTTACTAAAATAAGATAAGACAACAATTTTTTTTCTATAACACATGTTTATTTTTTGTTCAATAATTTGTATATTAAATATCATTATAAAGCTCTGTACGTTTTTTAAAACTTTTTTAATAATAAAAATGTATTTTGGTTAAGGATAAACATTGGATATGTTTGCTATCGACACACAAAGCATCGTTGCATTCTTTACTCGGTGTTGTATCGTATATCTATAAAGAACATGAAGGTGAGTTCATATTTTTATTATGGATCTGCACGAACTACCACGAACCATATTGACATTATTTATGTTTCTTTCTCCATTGGCCTTCTTTATTTGTTTTTGTAATCAGAACATTGCGAATTTCTACTACTCTCTGCGGAGAGTTATAGTTAATAATTTATAGAACTTCTTCAATGGTAATTATTTCTATTCAGGCGATTGATTCTGAAAAGAGCTTAATAAAATCAAATATTAATTTTTTTGAAGAAAACTGAATTTAGGCAAAGATGTTTTCAACTTGCAATATAATCTGCAAAAAATATAAAAAATGAGAGGTATTAAAAAAAGCTTTCAATTTTTATATTACTTACTTTAAAGATTAAGCTGCAAGTACAAAATATCTTGCCAAAAATCCAGATCTAGAGATTTTTACAGACTTTTTGTTTTTTTTTTTCTTCAGATACCCTATTTGTGTGCAGTTTATATTTGAACCCTAACTTTACAAAATATAATAAAATATATTTTCAAGGCAGACAGCGGTCGCGACGAGGCAATTTCAACCTTTCAACGCTAGCATATGCCTCGCAAATGACTTTATTTATAAACTTTGGAGAAAGTGTTGTTTTTTTTATCCAACCTTATTGGATTGCCATTTCGAGTCATCTGATTCTTTGCAAGTCGCACTTTATCTGTATTAAAAGGCGATGCAGCGATTGGGTAATCGTGCCTCCGACACTTGCTCGCAGCATCCTGCTCTGTGATGTATCTCGCCTTCCTCTTCGGAGCGGAGTAACGGTCCCGGGTGAAAGGAACTGACCCGAGATGCCTATTGGCCTCAGGGTTGTCATGGCGAGCATTCGAGATGCTGACCGGACGTTCTCATGTTTAAAACATTTCTCGGGTCTTCATCATTCCTCATACTCAGTGATTCACTTGTTGAATCTGAAACCTTTTGCTGGCAGGTTTATGATTAAGAAACCTTTTTAAATTCATTCTACTTGACTTAACAATATTTTGTAGACACCCGCACGTATCTAAAACGTCGCATATTATTTCGTTATCTATATTTGTTCGTCGTAGAAAAATATACAAAGCCGACATTTGGAAAAGGTTATTTGCTTTTAAAACAATTCTTTACTACCTTGCGCTGAAAACGTGGGAAAATAACTGATGAGAGTATGTTTCACAATCAATTTTAATGAAGTAATATATTGAAATGTATATTTGCACCTCGTTACAGATGGGAGGTATGGCTCTAGTAAGATGCCATCATTCACAATAGAATCATTGCTTAAGATGGCTATGTTTATTAATTAAATCTGATTAGTACTGAGAGGTACTTGGGTATCTTCTAGTCTTCCTATTCCTCTTTTCCTTCCCTTCCTCTATTCCATTTGGCTTTTCTTCAGTCGCTGTCTCATTGCTGAAGATCACGAGTCCCACTCCAATTGCTTTACAACATTCTCCCAACGGGGATGCTTTAAAAAAATACCCTTATGATAATTTTTCATCGTTATTGCTTTGTGATAAAACTGTATGGGTGCAAAGCGATTACGATTTTTGATCAGACAGCTTATGAGTATACTTACACCGTACAAGTTTTAAAAATTATACATAACTTCGAAACGTACGTAAAAAGCTATCACGATGAATACCTCTTCCTAATTTCATAACAGACAGACGTAATACATTATTCATAGTTATTACAAAGAAGATATATAATAGATGATTTATATAAAGGAAATAAAAAAAAAAAACATAAAAGGTAATAGCAGAAGAGAATACAAATAAATAAGAAGTTATTTCGAAATAACAATAGTGAAAAATAGAATTAGGCTATTTTGTTTATATGTTTAACCCGTTGTTCTATTTGATCTCGCTTATGACCGGTTAGTAGCTGAGAGGACAAACGCGTCGGATTTCCACCCGGGCGTCCTGGGTTCAATTCCTCCGCTAGCTAAGTCCTCCATCATTGCACAAGCAACATCTTCCGCTTATTATGATGGCAGTAGGAGTTTTAAAAAAAATTTGTCAGGTTATTCGTGACCCTTGAATGGTTGCCTTTCTTTAAAAAAAGAAGCAATTTAATGACATAATCTTAAATAATTTGTGTTTGGTAATACTTAGAGAGAAGTATTTTCACAATATTTCTGAAATCTTTATTCAAGATATCGCACAAAACTCTCGTTTGAGGTGACATTAGAACTACCCCTTTGGAAGAGGAGTATTAAACAGAAGTTAAACTTTTTTTTAAGCGAAAGAAATTGTTGACAAATAATTCATTATCAGTATATAAACAATCTCCACATTTGAGACAGAGGGTAAAATACGCAATCTGTTTTTAAATAAGTGACTGTATTATATTCCCCATCCCTGTGATTTGCGACCCACATTCCTGGGGTAGCTATGCTGGTGTAGGTATAATACACGGGCATCTGTGTATCGCTGTACCCAGCATCCAGCGAGCGGCACCTCCTCGACCATTCCGCAGATTCTGCTCGTGCCAATCTTATCCCGTCGTGACCATCGGCTGCATACTTTACTGCTGCACCCAGCTGCGGCCGAGGAATTTCGTAATGATAGCTGCTGACTGCATTGAACTGGTTTCATTGAGGGTGGATTCCACCTGCTCTGAATTTGTGGAGAGGATTTATTTAGATTTGGATTATCGATTTTGTCATTGTAACAAAACACAATCATTGAAATACATCGTTTAGCGCTTATTCCGCGAAACTACGAGGAGTCACTTCTTACAATAAACTAATTTCCAAAAAAGTATTTTAACCCTTATCACTCGAGAAAAAAATCATAAAGGTTTCCAGCAACTCGAGGATTTTTTAAGCAAAAATATGAGAAAAAACTATGATATTCTTAGAAAATTAGAAAAAAATATTTTTTGGAAAGGTAGCAAATAAAAATGCTCATTTATGTTTACAAATATATATTTATTATAGAAAGTAAGTATTTATAAAAGAAAAAAACGGCAAATTTTAGTTTTTATAATTCCTTAAAGTATGGTATTTTTCAAAACAATCACCCAAATGCATCCTCGGTTTTCCAGGACAAGTGTCACAATACTCGCTGGTCTCCCGTCTCCCGCCTTTTACTGCCCTTTTTGAGCAGACCACACAGTCCCTCTTAGGACCTTTCCTTAAAATGTGCAGTTTTCCATTGAGCCTGGTCTCTGATGGAGTGGAAGTAGATGGCCTACTTCGAGGCTCTTTGTACTCACCCACTAACTGATCAACCAAAACTTTTATTTACTTTAAATGGCTTAGTGGTTTTTCATTATTTTTCTTTTTTATGGATTTATACAAGATATACGAATTTATGGAACATATCCCCATCCCCAAAAAAAAAGTTTGCGCCACCATTTACATCTTCCTCTTGTATATCTACGTCGGAAGCACTTGAACTGCTACTTGTGTCCAAAACACGCATTTTTTTCTTCTATTCACTATCTGAACTGTCATGTTGAATTGAAATATCGCCGGTACAGTCACTTTCACACTCAAAAACAAAGTCATCATCACTAATTTCGTCTTCATACATATTTACTATGGAGTAAAAAAATATTTGAATAAATAAGTGCGTATTAATTGTTAAAAACAAAAAAAATGTAGCACAATACACAAGCATTCAGTAGCAGGTACTAGACGCAACTAACTGTAAACATGAAGAAACCTGTCCGTGCACCCTTGGATTTTGTAAACAATAAAATGTATGACTATTGTTCTATTATTCCGCTGCGGCGCCTAACGAGTGGAATTAAATTTATATATGGCGCCGTAGCGGCGCCTCTCGAGTGATAAGGGTTAAACAAAGCCTTTTTTTCTCCTTTTTTATCCAGCGCGATCCTAGCTTTACTTTTTACTTCCTAATCTTAGGTTAGGTTCCTTCATACATGCGTTGGATGCTCCGTATCCCTTGTGTTTTCGAGTAAAAAAGTTTGGATTTTTTTTTCTAGTCGTAAACATCACTAAAACAAATTAATGACACCGTCCCGTAACTCAACACATACAAAGATATGACACACGGGGCGAGTTGAAATAATATATACACCCAATGCTCGAATACATATGTACATCACAGATTACAGCGATAGGCGCAGTGGATTCTATCATTCATTCCGTATCCACAAAGCTGGAACGTATTTGAAATTCGCGCATGCGCATTCGGTCTCGCCTGCCAAGGTCTCCGAATATTGTATACGGGTTTGCGAACAGCATCCAACGTACCAAAAACGACTTTAATGCTTATGGGTGTATTGCACAGAATAGCATACATAATATTACGAATCGAGTGGATTGTTTTTAGTGAATTTGTTTGCGTGACGTATTTTGACAGTTTAGCTTGAAAAACTTAAGCCAAAATATTGAAGCATTGAATATCTATTTATACGAAAAACACATTTAAGCAATTTTGGATCTGATTGATCTTGCGGAGCGTAGTGAATTTATAGAGCTAGTTTGATTTTTTCAGTAATTGCAAAAAATGACATTAGCTCTATTCACATTCATGAGCTAGGCAATGCGAACAAGTATAAACCAATAGTTGAACTTTAATTGAAAGGGCTGAACATATTATGACAGTCTCACGCAATTTCATACACTTTATTTTACCCTTTCGACTGCTAAATTATTTATTTATTAATTGTGAACTGCCTCGAATACTTGCCGCGCGGAGTCAGGACGAAGGTATTGAATATCACCATTGTCGTGAATCCCCTAAAGTTTCGCGGTATTAGCGTGAAAAACGATGAATATGATTCTGTAAGACAAGTCCGTAGCTTTTATCCTCTTCATTTAACAAATATATCTGTGTGCGCAAGGAAGATCGGTATAAGTCAATAATACAAGGGCATGCAAAGAAATTAGACTACCAGAAAAGAATAAAGCCAACACCCAAAACAGCTTACTATATAAAAGAATGAAATCGTATAATGCGCTGCCGGAAACCATCAAAATTATGCCTATCAATAAATTTAAAAAAGCCTGTAAAAATTATTTAAAATGCATGTAAACCAAAAATAATAAGTAGTGTTTAAGTTAAAATATTATTAGTCAAAAAGAAAATGAAATAATTAGATACTTGTAAACTTAAATGTACAAAGTAACTAATATAAAAAAAAATTTAAAAAAATAAATAAACGCAGATGTTCAGGAGAGCCTAAACAAAATTTAGGAATTTTGTTTTTTGTATGTAATCATGTCGCATTTCTTTTTCCAAAAAATAATAGCACATTATTTTATTTTCTAACATAGCTCATTTTTCCTTGCTTGATATGTATCTAAGGAACAATTCTGCACACTTGCAACTCAGAACTTGATTTTTTAAACTTATTTCGTTCTCCCTTGCGCACACAGATATTAGTTCTAGATTTTTGTAATTTCCTTTGTACATACCTACTGGTTTCTCAGGCATTCTGTTCCAGTTTCCTGTAACCTTTAAACCGGTATCTTTTAATACTTAATTTTTTGCAACCTTTTAAATTTTTGAACATTCAACGTTAGCTCTTGACATTTAAACAAAATATTTTACCTTTGACCTTAATAATAATGTGTGCCTTCGAAACATGAAAAAGATTAATCTCGTAATCAGCCAGAAATATATCAGTAATTTCCAATCTACCGTATTTTAACGGTTGTCGGCATTTCGTTTATCGCCTACTGTGGTTTCTCTTTTCAGAAGATCCCAAAAGCCAATCTTCTTGACAAGTGAAACGCAGTGGCTTTGTTCTCATATTGTTAAGTAATTAACGATCTCTGACAACACAGGCGTAAGATAATACTCTTTATTAAGTATTTATTTATTTTCAGACCTTCAATACTTACCGTTGCTGTTTAAACAATGGGCACCATTAATGGTGCAACAACTTAATTAATGCTTGTTCATGGGGTCAAACCTTTATGACAGAGTTTCCCAAAACGTTGTTTTACTTCAGCGTCCTTCACTCGCTTAGGAAAAAAATGCTTTTTAAAACTAATTAACAATGTTGCAAAACACATGGCAACTAAAATTTGTAAATTTAAAAATATTATTTTTTTCTTCTTTTTTTAGTGTCATTTTTAATACTCATAATATGACCATAATATTTCATTTTGAACTATTTTTATAGCTAGTACTGTTTTACAATTCTTTCTCAATCAACGAAGAACTTTTAAATCAGTAACTCTATCAGTCCGGGTAATTTTGAGGATGCGCCTATATAGATGTATCCACATTTCAAAGGCTTTTATCTTCTGTGTCAATGGTTGATTCAGTAAATAAATAAGTCAAACATAAAAAAGTTCAAAGCTTGAAAAACAATCGGTTATAATGTGCATTTAAAAGTTTCCTTTGAAAATAAAGGATCTCATCACACAGATGGTTCATAGGTGTGATTCCTGGACACTGATCTATATTTGATCTATATTTTTAAGTGGAAAAATGTTGAAAAATATTTTAGACAATCATACTTATTTATCACCTTATTTTTTTCTTCGCCCCTTACTGCCTTTCTGTTGCTTGTAAGGCTACCGTAGCATCTCTCCAGCATCCAGAAGGGGTGATATTGCCCACTTTGAGAATCACTGCATTAAAAGGTTATTCAAACAGCTCTTTGGATTGCATTTGTCTTAAGTCCTACACAATCTTAAAACTTCCCATCGCCTTTCGAATAGCTAAGTGTACCTCTTATCAGTCTTCTTGAAAGGGAAAGATCCGAGCACAATCGGGTCAGATCAGATTTTGGAGTGATGCGACTATTACAACCTCCAATTTTCTCCGCGGCTAATCTCCCCCGATCTCCATTGTTCTCCCGTTCTCTGCACCATGGCCCCGCAACCATGTCATATTCGGTGTTTAAGCGATGAGGTTTTTGTTAGGCTCGGAGAATGGCTTCTTTAGCATTTCACCTTCACCAAAATAAACACCATTGGCTGACCGCAAAACACTTTGGTGAGGTTTGGGAATAAAATGTTTTCTACGCATAACACATCGTAATCACAATTCACCGTTACGTGTTTGGAGACAGGAAATTAAAATCACACACACCGCTGTCTCTTCTAATAAAATACATCCATAGTACAGAAAATAAGCTCACCTTTCATTAGTGACAAGGTGACCAAAATATTTTCGAAAAAAATGTTTGAAAAAATTTGACATATTTAATGAAAATGTTATTCTATTGTTTTCTCACCGTTCTGTTATTTTGTTTTATATTGTGTTCGAGACTCTGTATGTATTAATATAATTGCACTTTTTTATTATATTTTGTTTAGTTTAATTTTATACCCTGATGCTTAGGCTAAGCGTAACCGGTCAGTCATAAAAAATAAAAATAAATATTTGGTCTTAAACAAAGTTATAATTTCATTTTCATTTTATTAAATATATTTTAAACCCCCAAGGTGTACACTTAAGGTATCTGCTAAGACACTAGTATAAGATCTTGTAGTTTGCAGACTGGATAATTTATGAATAGTTTGTATTTCTATCTGATGTTTATTTGAACAGACTGCAAGAGGCGTTCAACTGCATGTTGTTAAATCAAAGTTGATAATTTTTAAGAATAAGTACTACCGCGAAGTTGAACTAATTGAATATAAGAACCTTGAAAACGTTTTAAATCTTTACAATAAAGCTGAGTGGTCCATGCTGGTTATAGTAATAGGTCCAGCCTCCGGGCACAAAACAATCCCGTAATTGAAATAGCGTGCCTTTTATCAATTTACGGTTTTGTAATCGGATGTGTTTCGTGCTTTAAACTGTAAATTTATCGTAGATTGGAGATGATTTTGGGCGAACGTTATTACAGACATTATGCTTTATGCAAGTCATCATAATATTTATGTGCTAGATCCACGATTGCAAAGAAGAAATTTTATTAAAAAAAATCGAACTCGTTCGTAAATTGAAATTCAGAACACGGATGCAAAAGCTCCCTGTAATGTTAATTTATTTAAATTGGTTAAATAAAAAAACATTGGCGAAAAGAAAGTAGAATCGTTATTTCTCTCGCCACTCTCTTAAATAAATTAAAGCGATTTTTGATGTTTTATTCTAGTTATTTGTACATTAAAGTTTACAAAATAACTACTGACTTTTACTAAACTCACTTACTTAACTCATATATTTTTTGACACTATTAAATATAACTAATTATTATAACTTATATACTAATTGACATTACATACCAATGTATTTTATATGATTCTTACAAAATATTTTTAATTTATTAATTTGTGTAATTTGGATGGTTTCCGGCAGCGCATTATAACATTTCATTCTTTTATAAAGTAAACTGTTTTGTGTATTGGATTTACTCTTTTGTGGTAGTCTGATTTCTTTGCATGTCTTTGTATTATGTCTGTGAATATTTACGTTGTAGATGATTTTGTCAGAAAATTGGTAACAAGTTGTTTTATTTTAATTTTATCTATCAATGTGTTTACTGTCAGCATCTAATTCACTGTCAGCCAATTTGGTTCCTCTGAAATTTTAGCTACTTTTGAGTATCTATTTCGCCCAAGTATAATTAGCATTGCTCTATTTTGAAAAAATTAAAACATGTTTTGTTCTCTGTCGTTTCACAAGATAATAATAAAAGAGAAATGTGACTTAATTGCTGAAATGTTTTCTATGTGTCACCAACGTTTGCTACTTTCGGAAAGATGTTGGACGGCGAGCAACTCCTTTTGTGCCTCGCTTCTCTTCCGATAACTTTTTATTAGCGTCTACCGCATTAAAAGACACCCCAACCGAGAAATAAATCGATAAAGGGCTGCCCAAAATAAATATGAAGAGACTTTAGCATAGACCAAAGTTCATTTGGATTCATTCATGTTCTATTAAATTACGTCAAATACAAATAGCCCTTGATTACTATAGACACACATCCGATGTCTTTATCTGCCGACTCTCGAAAGGCGCCGAGTCAAAAACAGCCTAAGGCAAAAAGGCGTGTTGAAAAAAAACAGTATTCGCCGTAAGGCGTATAGGTCGAGTTTGCTGTAGCAAGCCTAGAAGGGTGTTCTGCCTGAATAGTTAAATTTAATCAATTTTGATAAACATATTACCATAATGTAAAATGTTTTCTGGGGAATATCTCGGGAAGTAACTAATTCATTGTAAAATAATATCTGGTCTTTACCGCCAATGTTTTTGCTGAAAAACGATTTGGAATTTTAAAAAATCGTTTTACAGTGAGAATGTGAATGGCAAGGATCAGTTTTTGTTAACTTAAAATATAAATTAATTTCATCCCGGGTGCTTCCTCAAAAAACATTTGACATTTTTATTACATGATCATCAGAATGAATTAAAATGTGAATCTCGGGCAAACCTTTTATTTTTGAAGTGCTGTTGCCTTAAGTGATTTATTAATTGTATTTCGTTCAATTACCTTTCTGTCAACGTCCTTATAAGCCATCTTGTTCAGTACAGTACCTACCCAAACTTATCTTTTTGCTTCACAAGTGCACTATTTGCAATTGTAATACAGAGTATTTTTATATCCACCCGTTTTAGATCAAATAAAGTGTATAGTGGTGTCACTGAACAAATGCCACGAAACTCAAACAAACCAACACTAAGCCGTTTTACATAATATGGAAGCCAAAAAGCTTGACCCATTTCCATAAGAGCTTTGTGTCACATTGCTCGAAGCCTTAGTACATACTGTGAAAATAAAGTTTAAGCAGAAAAACAATTATTTTAAGTCCAAAAAGAGAGAGTAATTCATTTTAAATGAGGAACACTTTGCTGGTACATTTCTCAAATGTAATTATTTTTTGTGTGTGTGTTGCAACATGTTAGACTTTATAAAATAACAAACAAACACGTCTTTCTGTAAAACGTAAGTTGTATTAACTTACCTGACGAAGGAAGGGGTATTTCGAAACGGTTTAAATAAAATATGTGTGGCTAAACAAGTATTTCTTTCAATTTATTCTAATTTGTCAATGTAACGGTGTTTTACGTGTGTAGTAGATGCATTTATGTATAACTGTCTTCGCGAAAACGGCTGTTTATATTTATTGATAATTGTATTCGCGTTTGCAAACATTAATAAGGCCAATAAGTTGGTGAATTACCGTGGGAAGACGTTCGATTCGATAATATCTCGTTATGTTTTATGAGTCGCCGTGTTTTGTTCTGATTTCCTCATCGGCTGTGTTAAATTTGAACAGGTCGTAAATCTTGCGGTAAAAGGGAAATTCTGATTGGTTCATGTAGAAAATGAAAGACGTTTTGAATACAATGGTATTATGTAGACATATTTGTCTGGCGTACATATTTCAAAATGATTTAAGAAAACTTTTAGTAACTCTTGGATTCATATGTTCTAAGTTACCTGTTAGACATTGAAAGAAAGGTGAATGCAGGAAACTCCATTAACGAAGGACTGAATGCCGTTGGAGCAAATAAAAAATCTCCAAACAAGCGAAGCTAGCAGTCCACAATAGAGTGATTATACCAACCCTGATGTATGACAGTGAAGTATAGAACTGACAGAGGAAGGATGAAAGTAGACTGAATGCTGTGGAAATAAGATTCCTGAGGTGTATGTGTTGTAAAATCATGTACCACCGTTTTATAAATATAGCGATCCGAAAATAATGAAAGGCAAGTAAGCGCAATGAATAGGATAAATAAAGGGACGCTTTGATGGTTTTCTCACATAGAGCGGATAAACGAAGAGAGTAGTGTAAATAGAATACATGATGTGAAAGTAAATGGTAGAAGAAGTCAGGGACGCCCGAGGAAGATATGGCACGATAAAGTGAATCAAAAACTTGAGTCGGACCATGTCAAGAAATAGAATAACAGAAAAAATTATGTGAGACGTTGTATACTTGTGAATGAAGCAAGGAGTGTGTGCCAAGACAGAATTGTGTAGCTGTCCATCCCCTATAAGAAAACGGTTTAATAGTCAATTAGTAAGTTTAAAAAATAAAATTTAATAATTTAGTTTCGTTTTTAAATTATTCTTTTTTAAGCATTTTATTTCATTAATATTTATTCGTTAATCAAATTTGTGTAGACGATTCCTATAGCTATGTCGCCATGACCACGTTTCCACGAGAGGTGATAATCTCCTGTCTGGGACGGCAATACAACGCGCTGAATCCAGTTGGTCCGTGAACATTTCCGCTAGAAATTCCTTCATTGGTCAAATGTTTCCACTCGGAGGGTTCGGTCACGATATTAACCTTCGATTGTTATTTAATATAGTACCTACACTACACAATACACCATGAGTACTTGTACTTTTTACCATTTTAAAGACATTGCACATTGTACATGTACAAGAGAGAGAGAAAGAAACAATAACCAATTTTGATTTATTATGGAAGACTATTTGTCTTTGACCTAAAATAAAATGGTAGCCTTTTATTTTAATTTTATCTCATATCTTACAAGAGCTCCCCCGACTGTACGATGTACAAAAGCGGGAACTATTTCACCACCAGGCTCGTGAGGCGGGTTAAGGAAGGAAATATTATACATCATTTAAAAAGTATCAATAATTTTCAACGAAATATGAACATGAAAAAAATATTCTCTAATGAAAATATTTTTCTTGTTATTTAAAAAAATAAATATTTTATAACAATAGAATCTTCTTTTAGTACTGAATGCACTATAACTATATTTCCAATCACGCTAACCTAACTCATAGCAACGAGACAGGTAATGCTTTTCTGCAATAATAGCCATAAACATCACCTCTTGCATCATTTGATATACTTATAGTAATATTATTTTGCTTGTATCATGCCAAAGGAAGCCCTGTTTTGTAATGATCCTACCACGTATATTATAACCCTATTCACAAAATCCATCAACCAATCCACTATTATAAAATGTCTACCAAACATAAAGCATACCCAAACATCTTGTTTTAATATTGTTATCTTAGTCGTATTTTACCAAAGAACGTTATTTTTATGGTATTCAGTTAGATCATTTTTTTGTATTTTTATAATTCAATTGAACTAAATTTAAGGGCGCTATTAAACTGTAGTTAGGCTGCATGGTAATGACTTATTTATATGATTTTGATTCCATATTCAATTAATAATTACGGTAAAAACCAAAAATATCTTAAACTTCTTATTCTGTAAGGGACTTAACTTTAAAAAATCTGTTTTCCCCATTCAGTGATTACAGACTATTGCTTTTTCTGATAATGCCATTAAACGCCGAAACAGCTGTTACTAAAAATAAAAAAATAAAACTAGCAGAATTAAATAATAAAAAATATTTAATTTAATTTAAGTGAATTATAAAAAAAAAATAACTTGGAGTTCTACAAATTAAACACAAAAACCATAAATAAACTAATAAAATGAAATAATATCTTTGTTTAAGACCTGCGATACTACTGTAAAAATCTTTATCAAATTAGAAAAAATGAACCGAACGGGACATGAACTAATGGGATTTAGTTTAAATACAGTTTTAGAAGATTACTAGTATTTCATCACAGCGTAAAACGCCATAGTACAATAAACAAAAGGAAAATATTGTAACTGTGTATTGATCTCAAACTGATTGGATGATAATAGGATTGGGCCTCAGATAGGCCGGTAGATTCACCTGAAACCATAAAAAATAATGGAAACTGTAATGGTCGTTAATTCAACCAACAGAATACACCTTGGGTTAAGGGGCGCTTTTATTTCGTGGATGATGAATAAATCACTGTTTACCCTTCAATACTTTTTATTGCAACACAAATATAAAATACTCGAATAACCACAAATAACGCGGGTGTATAAAAACAGAGATACTGCATAGGAATGATCTTTTTATATTTTCATAATCAAAGCCAGGGCCAATGTGATCTAGTTTATTTATAAATGAAAATGAAATAATAATTTGAACAAGACAACAGATTTTTATTTTTTATAACCGATTGGTTTCGCTTAGCCTAAGCATCATCAGAGTACAAAATTAAACTAAACAAAACATATAAAGTGTGCGGTTATATATATACGTACAGAGGGAGAACACAATATAAAATAAAATAAGAGAACAGTGAGAAAACAATTGAAAAAAAAAATTATAAAAAAGGAAAAAAGAGAAAGAGACAGATAATATGATATGAAAGAGGCAAAACATAAACTGGAAGATAATGAAATAATAATGAGAAATTTAATGAGCTTACGGGAAATATATCTAATATTAGACTACTGGACAAATTTAACTGGTATTAATTTAAATAACTTTCTTGATTTCTGGTGCTTCTAAATTATTTAATCTATTGTCATGACCATTTTTTATGGAGAATATGAGCACCGGTGGTTTTATCGAAGGTATGATCTTTTTCAATATGATGATTGGCGAATTCTGAAAAACCGTGGTTATTTAAACATCTAAGATTGATTCTAACATTGACATTACGGGTTGTTTTACCAATATGATATGCAGAACCATCACAACGATCCAATTTATAAATTCCCGAGTGACTTAGTTTGTCATCTTTATCCTTAGAATCGATAAAATCTGCTGTCTTACACAAAGTTATTATTTCATTTTCATTAAATTATAGTTGTCTACCATAAGCACATATTGCAAACGTGCATAGTTCTACAAACTCTTGCATGAGTACAAACTGATGTTTATGATTGTAAATCACATTAAAAGTTACTTTTAGATGCTTCTATCTAGGAGAAATAAAGTAATGAGTGCCTAATAGCGTGATTTTCCTTATCATCTCAGGTGATTGCAGGTAAGCGGAGGTTGCCAAGTCGACAGCCGGTAATTTGATACCGCGGATCGTAAAACACTATATTTACTTTGCATGAAAAAGCAAAACGAAAGATTTGCGGAGTCGACGACCTGAATACTAATCGCAACACTCGAACACTCGCGTCGTTAAAGAAGCAATCACGTGCAGAAAAAGTTGACTATGTTTTACGGCATGCACTTCACCTATTAACTGCCTGTGTATCGAGCTTAGAGTACATAGAGTAGTATCTATCCAAGGAAGTGAAGTCAGTTTTTGACTTGTTTATGATGATTTTAACCTGACTCGGCGCACCTGGGCGTGGCTAAGACTAAGGCTGCGGTATTTATATATCCATTCGTATCACATATCTACATAATGTTTTTGTTTATTCGTATGGCCACTTTTTCACCAAAAATATAGCATATAACCTAAAAAACCGTTTAGTTGTGTCAAATTTAGTGGCATAACAAAAAATGTGGGCGGAGTCCCGCGGTGAACCAGCAGCTTAAGATCATTGCGACAGTATATAGAAGCGGTCTATGAAATTTGTTGTCTCTTTCTCTCCTATGGTGTATGACTTAAAAACCCGGAGAAAGTGATTTATCGCAAGTTTGTGTAGGTTGGGTAAAAATAATTAGCTCTCTCTTCATATATTGTTACTTCAAGGTATCGAGTCATTTCATTACCCGTTCTTTCGTTGGACGGCGATTGTAGTGACAATGCAATAGACACAGAAAGAAAACACTCCTAGATGGTGTCTACTCGTGCGTATTAATTTCCACTATTTTCCGGGCAGTAGATTCAAATTCTAATTCGTTATTTTAATGTACGAATAAACTGAAAATAAATCAGGACCTATAGCTGTTTCGTGGAAGTAGCATATATATTACTATAACCACCTTCTTTGTTTCAACTCATCCAGTTCAACATTCCTTGCCGTAGACTCAGAAACAATCAATTGCTGTTCCTCAATCATCATTATACTAATTATAGGTATCATTCTCTACTGTCAAGAATGTAGAGAATTGTTTACTTAAGCCACGCTCTTGAAATTTTTGGTAGCAGTCCAAATGATTTTCGTCATTCTTTACGACTCTACCAAAACTTTGACTTGACCTTGGCTTTGATTTGATTGTTCTTTCTTATGTATATTTTGTCCTATTTTTGTGACGACTTTATTTAATATTATGTATGTCCTGTTCTTTCTCTGTTGCTCTTTTTTCCTTTTTTGTGTTATCTATTTTGTTTGTAATTGTATGTACACACAGCGATGCACAGCATTGGACAGTATGGTCCGAGGCGGGGGGCGAGCGCCTTCTCGGCTTACTGACCTTTGACGACACGTGACAGAAATATATATGTTAAATTAGAATTGACTTTAAAGCTTTTATGCTTATTTTTTTTAAATTCATTTTTTAAATAATTTCAATAATCTCCAACGTAAATATGAAATAGAAAAAGATGGCAGCCAAAGCTGAAGAAAATTGAAAAACAAAAAAAAAAAAGTTTCAATGAAATAAGAGATCGATTGAAAATGCTGGTTTCTTATAAGGTCTCGGTGGCTCAACTGTCAGAAGCGTTACTCCCGGATAGAATAGAGGTTCCGAGTTCAAGTCTCAGTAGCGACCGTTGTTTTTTCTGTTTAATTTTTACGTTAAAGATTATTGAAATTATTTCAATAATTAATATAGAAATATATTTTTGTTTTTAATTGAAAAGTTGTTTCCCGAGACTCAAATACTATCTTCATTTTTTACTTTAAATTAGTTTTGGAATCGCTGTTTGACTGTATGTCGGGTACGTCATGATACACCCTGTACCCATACAATATACTTAATGGATCTAAAGGCTACCGAGGTATTTTGAAAATTTCTTTCTGCTTACCTAGGTAATTATATAAATACAAACACGGAATAGGTACATTAAATAAAGAGAAAGGACCCATAACTAGCAGGCACATGTTGTTATTCGTTGGTGTGGTAATATTGGTTTAGTACGAAAGCTTTTATGATGCTTTGGATTTGATGGGATCATTGATGCGTTATGATTTATGATCATGTATGAGGTTTCCGGTAGGGTTGTGCAGTTTTGCGTACTGCTTTGTCAGTATCGTATTAAAAGTGGTATATTCTCTCAGTATCGCCCTGGTGAAAAACCCTGGCTTTAGCAGTGTTTCCTCTTCCTCGTCTTATTTTCCTCCACACTACTTTCAGACTTACGACATACCCCACTGGCTCCAGATAGTTGGAACTCTTGTGCGGTATTCACATTAATAAAACGCCACTAAAATAATGATATCGACGCCGGAAAGGCAAAAGGGCTGAAGCGCCATTTTGGGAAGTTACACCAGAGCACTTAATTTTTTTGTTTGTTTTACAATAAAATAATATACAAACTCATCAACTCGATCTAGGTATTCATCGTTCACAGCTACTATTTTAGTGTTTTCGCGCTCTCTGCATCAATAAATACATATTGTATTTTATTTCACTTCATGTATCCAGATGATGGCCTCACTGTCTCTCTAAATAAATAAACATATCGTCGCCGGAAAGGCAAAAGGGCTGAATCGCCAGTTTGGGAAGTTTACACCAAAAGTTTTTTTGTTGTTTTTACAATAAAATTCATAAATCTTCAGTATCTGGTTAGATTTTGGAAAAAAAGTTAACTCAGGTAACTCAATGCTCTCACTGAGTTACCTGTAGCGACAAAAAGCTAAAAAAGTTCCAAACTTATGTCGCTTGCGTCAAGCCTTCTCGAAAATAATACCTTTCTTTTCTAGGCTTAAGCGCCATAAAAGTTACCAGAATCAAACGAGAGTCAGAGCTTTCAAAGCAGAAAAAAGAACCAATCAAAATTGCATATTTAACTCATTTTTGACTAAAGTGTCGCTTAAGCCCTTTGCCTTTCCGTCGACGATATGTACTCTTTTTCATTGTTTCATTACTAAGGCACCAGTTTTTTTAAGTAGCAAATAAAACATTTCGCCGTATAATGGTTCTATACGAAAATACGTGTAAAGTGCCCACAGTGACATCGGCAATAATTTACTTAAGATTTATGCTTTCTTATTCTTTCATTAATCGCCACCAAATGCAAATTCATAATCAGCATTTAAACCTGCATTTCCACAGTCATTCAATCCGGTGTCGGAAGATAATTCGCGTTATATCTGAAACCACGCGAGTTTGTCTAAGACGCATGGGAATCATTAAGAATGGAAAAGGGTTTTTGTAAGAAAGATGCCTAGACAATCATCGCGGTATTTTAATCACCTCCAACCTTCCCACGGTGAGATAATCTCGGCGAAGGAGTGTTCTTGCCTTCGTACACCGTACCTACCTAATTATTCTTGTACCGTTGAGCCCGCAAAGTTAATTACAATCTCCCTGCCCGCAAGAAGTGGGAGTCGGTAGTCATAATTGTTATCATGATGATGGCAACGGAAGCATTGCAGGTAACACGATAAACCATGCCGAGCATTTGATGAATGGGAATGGTTACATTCAGTGGTCGGTGACTGTTTACGTGTAGAGGCTAATATTTAAGCGTAACAATTTTTTTGAAGTATTAAGTGTTAAGTCGTTATCTCAAGCAGAAAAAAGTGGTGAGCTCTGACGACATAAAATTTGAATGCAATTTTTCCCACGAAAATTTCTCAGCATTCTGGAGTGGTGCAGGTTACAAAATTTTATGTTTGTTTTCGTTTGTCTGTTGAAAAATTTCTGTTTGTTTCTATTGATATTTTTGTTGTATTTTCTCTTAATACTAATTACCCTATTTTTGCTTTTTTCTTAATTGAGTGAGTGAGTTTTTATAACTCACCGGGATTGCTATGTATGTTAACAAGATTTTAAAATAATAAATAAAAAAATCTTCATAATTTAATGGCTTTGCGACAATTTTATCACGAAATCATACTGTTAATTTATAAAGCGCAATTTTTGTGAAATATCACCTCACGGGCACTTAACTACACATCAAAAAAGGAGATTTCGTCACTCTTTGCCCTCTTTTTTATATGAGTACCGCACACGAGTCCAAAATGCTTAGAGCCAGTGGAACTATGGCTTCCCAATTTGGGGCTGTTGTGAGGCTGATAGGAATGGAAGTGGAAGGATGTAAGAAAGATGAAGGTTGAGAAGTACCTGCCTATCATATCTAGTCACTAAACACGGCTAGAGTAATTTCTATGGTTATATTTCACCAGGGCGATACTGAGAATATCTACCGCCCTGGCACATAAAAATCACATGCACATTACATTAATATAATATTTGTAATTTTTTTCTTGTTTATTATTATTTTTTAAAAATCATTGAATTTTAAATAACATAATAAAGGATAGTTTTATTGTTATTTGTTTAAACCTAACCTGAACTATCACAACCTTGTTACTAGTGGTAACACTTTAAACACTAATTTCCGTTCATATCTGACACTGAAAGAATATTTTCATTTCTTACTCAATTAGATTGTAATAATTTACTAGCTTTCCTACATTATTTTGAATAACTTATAAAACACAAACACTGTTACTAAATTCAGACAGCTCACATCGCCCGTCTCACAGATGTGCGTTACTATTTTTTACGCCATGATTAGGGCTTCGCCTCAAAATAAACAACCATCACTTTCTTTCCGCTGTTGATGTCTGTCGGTCATTTCATTTTCAAGTTTGTCTTTCGAAAACTATATCTTCATTTATCACATGATGTACTGAACACCGTACATCGGTACGTGAAACCGTATCTCAACACAAACCTCGTTCAATTTCACAATTTGCGCAATCAATTCTCTAACCAAATCTTACATCGAGTCACGTAATTTCTTTGTTTGATCGTTTCAATTGTGTTCTCTGCGAACTGTTCTTAAATAATCATAAATAGAATATACAACAACGACACGTTTCACAGACAAACGACGGAAGAGTCTCAATGTACCATTCAAACGTTTTCACCATTCTTCCGTATGCAATTACACATTATTGCAATATAAAACGCAATGAAAATGATTTCAGAATCGGCTACAGTCGTAATTCGTAATAAAATGATTGTTTCACGGCCTCTATTTGAAATACTTACAACAACGTGTTTACATAAGTTATTATTTTATTTGCATTGTTTCTTGATTTTATTGTGTTAATTTATTTATCTTCTTCTATTTTTTTCTGTAAAACAAATTTACTCTTTTTATGTTTTTATTTTATTTATTACACTTAATATTAATATTTGGCTAATTTCTATAGCGCTATTTTTGTGAAACATCACCGTAAGGGCGCTTAACAAACTGAAGGGCAAAAATTGCATTGAATTAAATTAAATTTTATTATTGTTTAAATCTGCTAGTTTTAGATTTTAGTGACAGCTGTTTCGGCGAAGGCCATCGTCAACTGCTTTTTTCTTTGGATGAAATAAGAAAAGCAACGAATGCCGCAAATGCAATTTACTTGGAACGAAACTCGACATATTCACTGAGGTAAACAGCTATGACACTATTATTTTGGCAGAATGTAACTTGTGTATCTTTGAAGGTTAATGTCCATAGAAAAATATGACATCATATCTCTAGTGACATCTATGAGTAAAACCGGCAAACTTCAACTAACAACCCTGGTAAACTCATTTATTTATTTATTATTATTTAATCACCTTATCAGTTGACGTTTGGTCTCTTTCAATTAATATCGTCTGTATTTTTCTCTCCGTTCTTTATAATTTAAATATTATTTTATTGTTTTCTCATTGTTCTGTTATTTTATTTTATATGTTGTTCTCTCTCTGTATGTATATAGAATCGCATACTTTGTATTTTTTGTTTAGTTTAATTATGCACCCTGATAAGCAAAGCAAAACCGGTCGGTCATAAAAAATAAAATAATATCCTTGGTCTCATACAAAGTTAGTTTTTAAATTTCTTTATATAAATAATCTATCTATTACCTTTCATTTATTGATATTTACAAATGTCGCGGGCTTTTTGTATAGCAGTAGACCGAGAATTTGCCTACTAGTGCATAAAATAGGGGGTAGCCTGGCTTTGCAAATCAGGAAAATTCTGTTATTCTGTTTAATTATGGATATGATTTTTTGAAGGGTACGGTAAGGGTAAGAAAGTTTTTTTTCCGAAAAGTTACACATTATACGAGTATAATTTCATTTATGAGTCAAATTTAAAAAATAATCTTTTGAAATTCCTACCTACCTAATAAATTACCTACCAATAATGTATTTAAACAGACGCTATTGTATATTTGAAACGGGTAGATTAAAGCAACTCAAATTTTGTCATGGTAAGTATATTTACATGACGGGTTGCGTAGTCGAGTGGTAAGACCCTCGACTACGAATCTAGAGGTCGCTTGTTAAAAACCGACATGTGCAAATAAATTTAATTCAATTAAAATGTGTTATAACACATATAATTCATATAAAATAATGTATAGTTTATTTGCGGCACGTTCCAGAGTGGTAGATAATCAAAGTATAGTCCTGGTGAAACGTTGCTTGAAATGCCTTTAGCCGTGTTTGGTGACCAGATCTGTATAGCCAGGTACTTCTCAACCTTCCTCTTCTCCATCTTATTTCCCTCCCCACTACCTTCAACCTCCCAACATACCTCAGTTGGATATGTCATAGTCTCCTAGCTCTAGACGGTTGGGAGCAGTTGGGACACTTGTGCGGGATTCACTTATTTTTTAAATCTCGTGATTATTCATTGGTAACAATTAGTTGCACTATAAATTTGATTGTTTGATATAATTCAGATAGTACAGTTTCACCTTATTGTCGTCGAGTGCAGAGCACGCAGCAATGACATCACCTCCCACCTCCCACCCCCACTCCCACCGCACCTGAGGCTGTATGATATGTGTGGAAATCGCTATTCTCTTCACGTGTCCACTTAGCATGCGATTGTTGCATTTCTGTTGACAGATGTCATGAGAAAACATTCGCGAATACATTCTATTCACCGCTTTCCATTCGCTGGATATAGGCTCCAGGGTTGTCGACATATAAATGTTTTTAAAAATTTATAATTCAGGAGGCCCCACTGATGTCTAAAGTACGTGGTCACTCTTTTAATTCAAAATAACACGGGGTCAATACATGCGTTTTTTTTGTACAGTTACCACAGAGAGATGTGGTTTAACTTTGAAAACTATGTATTATTTATTTATTCACGTCTTTCGGGCTTTACTTTAATATTTTATGGATACATTTTTACCATCGCGTGCTTTATCCAATATTAAGGATTACCAAATAAAAAAATATCCTTTATAGTTATAGGATCGGTTACTACCGTAAGACTTTAGCCAAAAAGTGTCGATTATTAGCAGCCTGGCGCTACTCGAAGAAACGTCCCGGATGCGTGTGCATATTGTTAAGGGTCAGCACCCAAAAATACACACGATTTTTGGGTGCTGACCCTTAACAATATGTTTAATTTTCTAGTACAAGCAAAACTAAGACTCTCTATCTGTCAATTCTAAACGAGTAGTTAGAAATATGTTTAAGGTTTCCAGTGAACACAATTCTTTAACAATAATATTTTACATTATTTATGAAATGCATACTAGACTTTTTGGTAAAACGTTCAAAAATGCCATTAGTGGTTTTAAAACTACTAGTTTTCAAGGATTTCAGTACAAAAAACTGTATTCACTGGAAACCTCAGACATATTTCTAACTACCCATAGAATTTTGCAGATAAATCATTTGTAGTATTGCTTGTATTAGAATGCTACAAAGGTGTTGGATTTTAAAACATATATTAAATGTACCCGACACTCTAAAAGTATTATTTATTAACGCTCTTTTTACGCTATAACGCTATTGCGTAAAGCAATACATTTACAAAAGCATTCCTACCGTAGAAATGTTGTTTTGTTGAAGATTTTTTTTCTGATTGAATTGGGTTCTGGCCCTTAAGAAGTGTTATAAATAACTTATGTATGTACAAATTGTAATAGAGCTAAACTGGATTGAAATAATATATTTTTTAATTAACATCTGTGTGTTAATGCTTAAAAATGGCATAGGTGTGCCAAATATGTGATTATTTCAGAAAAGCTTATTTTTTGTTTGTGGATTTCTAGGTGTTACATTAACATTATATTGATGTACACATTACAAAGGTAAATATTTCGTTCAACAGAAGCGGTTAAAGTGACGTTTTAGAGTACTGTCTGATACCTAACTCAAATTATCAAAATCTGATATAGGCACCTTCAGCAAACCCAACATACAAACCTTTTACTAATGTAACGAAGATTAAAATCAACAAAAAAATATTTCGGATCTAAAAACAAACGTGACTAGTTGTTTACTAATGAAAAATCACAGGAAAATCACTTGTCTTGGCAAGATTTAAAAAAAAATGCATAATCCACGGAATTTCAAATATAGAATAATGTCTGCTAAAAAGCATTATAGGTAGGAACTTAATTAGGTAGGTAGGGATTTGAAATGATTCTTTTAAAATATTGATAATTCCAATTAAAATCAGTTCCAAATTTGAACAGCTCACACTTGTAGGTACGTACCTACTCACAGAGGAATTTATTTATAGTTGAAACGGGACTTTTATTTACAGAAATAGAATAATATTAAACATTTTAAGTCCCATACCCGGACAGAAACCAATTATTTCGGTAACGTATTTTTTTAATAATTCTCTGTAAAATGGTACGCTATGCTAGAGGTCGGTAAAAAACATCGGTAGCTTGGCAATCTTTGTTGCTTTCGTATGTCGCCTAAACAAAGGAAAACTATTACAAGTTCTTTCTTTTACAAATCTTCCAAATTTCTAAACAATAACGTGTATTCTATTGAGTTTGTTACTAGTTTTTCGCTAGTTTTCCGCTCAGGTGTAAGTGCCAACCATATACTCGTACCTTATATCGTTCAAGTTGCCTACCTGCTTGTACGAATAATGAATATGCACTTACGCCAATTACTTCTAATCACGTCAAGATGTAACGAGATTAGCGAGGCAGTATAAAGGTATCGGTGGGAATACTGGTGTACCATGGAAATGAATACCCACTTAACTACATTCATTTGGCATCGTGAGCTATCTACATATACAGTAGGTACATCTTATTTCTTATCTTATCAATGTTTAAACGTGCCGTTAGCTTTCGTATCCAGCTTCGCCCGAGGTTTTTCCCATGCATGTTTATATCCCTAAACAATATATTATATATCACACATTTTTTTCACTTACCAGGACATATTTAATTCCTGTCATATTAAATGACCTTATGACACGTTTGGCTTAAAAATTAAATTGTGTTATCGATATTTTTAGGACACTATTTTGGATAATTTCTTAAAAATAATTTCTAAAAGTTCTAAAGTTTTTATTATTAACTACCCTTGTAAAAATGTTCATGTTAAAGTATCAAAACGACCAATAATTAAACTAACTAACTAACCATCACGCCGTTTCCCCGCAGGGGTAGGCAGAGAGGACGGACCGCCATACAACTCTGTATTGGCACACACTTCTTGCTTCATTTACATTCATACATCGTCTCATACATACTCTTCTGTTATTCTGACTCTTCACATGACCCGATTCAAGTATTTGATTTACTTGATCGTGCCATGTCTTTCTCAGGCGTCCTCGACTTCTTCTTCCATTCACTTTCGCATCATATATTCTTTTCACACTCCTTTCTTCGTTCATTCGCTCTACATGCCCAAACCATATAAGCGTCCCTTTCTTGATCCTATCCATTACGCTCATTTCCGCCTTGCATTCTTTCCGGATATCCACATTTGTAATACGGTCATACATGGTTTTACCGCACATCCGTCTCAAAGATCTCATTCCACACACCAATAATTAAACTATGGTATTTCCGTTTCTCAATGAAGTATGTTTACGAGAGACCAAAGGCTGATAAGGATATTGAAAGAAGGGCGAATGTAGAAAAATCCATTAATGAGGACTGAACGCTGTTGGTGCAAATAACAAAATTGTCCGAAGAAGTCAAGATAGCAGTCCACAATGGAGTACTTATATCAACCCTGATGTATGGCAGTGAGGCATGGAACTGGCGGAGGAAGGATGAAAGTAAACTAAATACTGTAAAAATGAGATCCCTGAGGCGTGTGTGTGTGGTAAAACCGTAATGATCATGTTTAAAATGAATGCAAGGCTGACATAAACGTAATAAAAATAATCAAGAAAGGGACGCTTAGATAGTTTGGGCATGTAGAGCAAAGAAGAAAGGAATGTGAACATAATGTATGACGCGAAAGTGAATGGAAGAAGAAGTCGAGGACGCCCGAGGAAGACATAGCACAATTAAGTGAATCAAATACTTGAGTCGGGCCATATGAAGAGTCAGAATGACAGAAGAGTATGTATAAGACGATGCGTGACTGTGAACGAAGCAAGGAGTGCGTGCCAAGACAGAGTTGTTTGGCGCTCCGATTTCTCTGCCTACCCCTTCGGAGAAACGGGGTGATGGTTAGTTGGTCAAATTTATAGATTATTTTGCTTCCAATGCATTTTTGATTGAAAAAAATCTATATACTCGTACATAGTACACTTGTAGTTACCACTTGCTTTTTTCCAATCTAACGATCAAACAATATATTTAAACGAAACAGGCTGTCTTTTATTTGGTTATTATTGAGTTAAATGGTGTTTTGAAAAGCTCCGAATCCAACAAAACATGACTTTGCAAGCTGAAAATAGTTACGTTAATCTATAATTTCGATACCTAAAAAGTTATACAACTTCTACGATACCAGAGTTCAACGTTCTTAAATTTGTACTGCCTCATAAAACAGATTTCTGTTCAACAGCTAAGATTAATTGCCTTATGTGGCCAAACCCCGCCAAGCCTCAAAGACCGTGAAAAGTTATGCCACTAAAAATATAAATTTATGCATCATTATCACTTAATTATTGTGTAAAACTAGAATGAATTCACAGAGTTAGAAAACAAATACAACAACGATGGGCAATAATTGAGCAATTAGGTTTTAGATAGCACAAGAGAGATTTTTTTACGGAGTTACTTTATAACTTCATGTGCATGAACAATCTTTATGGTAATCTAATGGAATAATTTGCTTTGATTTCCCTATTTTGTATTACTGATACAATCAGAAGGGTTCGGGCGAAATAATATTAACACATATTTTGTTCAGAAAAACCTATACAGAATACATAAATCAAAATAAATGCATTTAGAATTTTTTTTAAATGTCAGTAAGTGATGGCATTTCTTGCTGTTGTTAATTACATATTATTGTAGAGAAATTTTTTGCAATCTGTAGGGCAATTTCACTGATGTTAGTTATCCTCCGATATGAGAATAAATGGTAAAAAATAAGTAATATATTTAGATAGGGAGGTATCTGAAAGTTTGGCATAATGATCAATGGGACCAAGAAATAGAAAATGGCCATAGAGGTTACATCACACAGATGAAAAGATCCAACCAAACTCCCAGAAGTCAAGGGTTCGAAACCGGACATGTGCAAAATATATAAAATAAAATTTTGTGATTTTTTTTCACACATAATTAATGGGCATGTAGAGCGAATGAACGAAGAAAAGAGTGTGAAAAGAATATACGACGTGAAAGTGAATGGATAAGGAGAAGTCGGGGACGCCCGAGGAAGACATGAGAGAAGAGTATTTATGAGACGGTGTATGAATGTGAATGAAGCAAGGAGTGTGTGCTAAGACAACGTTGTATGGCGGTCTGTCTTCTCTGCCTACCCCTGCGTAAGAACGGCGTGACGGTTAGTTAGTTAGTTAACACAATATACATATAGTAGGTAACTACATTTATGACACGTCATACGTAATAGATACTCTAAGTATCGCCCTGGTGACAGACCACCATTCAGAATCGAAACGTTGCTTGAAATGGCTTTGGTTGTGTTTTGTGATCAGATCTGAATAGCCAAGTAATTTACAACCTTCCTCTTACCAATTTCCTTCCCCTCCCCACTATCTTCAGCCTCACAGCATACCCTATTTAGGGATGCCATAGTCTCACTGGCTCTTGACGGTTGAGAGCAGTTGAGACTCTTGTGCGGTATTCATATAAAAATAAATAAAAAAGCGTCCCTTTCTTGATCCTATTCATAATGCTCACATTAGCCTTGCATTCTTTCCGGATATCTATTTTTTTTAATACGGTCATACATGGTTTTACCGCACATACGTCTCAGGGATCTCATTTCCACAGCATTCAGTCTACTTTCATTCTTCCTCTGCCAGTTCCATGTAAAACGCTCCATTGTGGACTGCTAGCTTCGCTTCTCTGGACAATTTCTTATTTGCGCCAGCAGCCAACCAACCTTCTTTCCGACCTTCCTCTTCTCATATCCTTCCCCTCCCCACTACTTTCAGCTTCACAACATACCCCATTCGGGGATGTCATAGTCTCACTGACTCTAGACAGTTGGGAGCAGTTGAGACTCTCGTGCGGTATTCGCTGTAAAAAAACAACGGGCCAATGAAATTGATGACCTGTTCAAGAAATAATGTTGATATTATATTTGAAACTGTTTGATCGAGTAAGGATTGTTTTTGGTTAGGTCTGGTTTCCTTACAGTAGGTAATAAACGATAAAAGGTGACAGTTGTCAGTTTATTCGTGCATAATGTGACCACACCTTGCTCCCGTAATTGGGCGGGATTGAAGTCTCGACAAAAAAATATTAGTCATACGAAGGTCGCCGTCACGCCGTGTTTGTCGACATGGCCGTCGGTTATTTGCTCTACGAAGTGGCCGGCGACTATGCCAACAAGGCAGGCCGGTCAAATCGGGCCCAAGTAAACTCAGATGTGTTTTCGAGTGGCGGAGAAAAATAAAATGCGGGGTACCACTTTGCAGTGGTAAGAAGTTCGATACATCAAAATGAATCGACTCGCTTGATGCGGTTCATTCGGTTCCTTGGAGAAACAATGTATGGAGAGAGAGCCAATTGTTTTTTACCCAACCGATACAAACTTGCGATAAATCATTTTCTCTGGGTTTTTACGTCGTACACTATGAGATAGAAAGAGACAACAAATATAATACTTCGCTTCTACGTACTGTCACAATGATCTTGGGCTCCTGGGTCACCGCGGGACTCTGTTCACATTTTGTATTATGCCACTAAACTTGACACAACTAAACGGTTTTTTAGGTTAGACGCTATATTTTTGTTGATAACAATACTGTGAAAAAGTGGTTATACGAATAAACAAAAACATTATGTCGATATGTGATATGAATGGATGTATAAATACCCTAGCCTTAGTTTTAGCCACGCCCAGGTCCGCCGAGTCAGGTAATAATCATCAAAAACTGACTACACTGCCTTGGATTGATACCACTCTAAATACTCTAAGTTCGGTTCATTGTTTGAATGTAAATGCGATTGATCTATTCGTTCACTTAAACGTAACTAACCGTCACGCCATTTCCACGCAGGGTTAGGCAGAGAGGATGAACCGCATACAACTTTATCTTGGCACACACGCTCCGTTCACATTCATACATCGTTTAATGCATACTCTTTTGTTATTCTGACTCTTGACATGGCCCGACTTATTCTACCATTCAGTCTCGCCTCATATATTCTTCTCACACTCCTTTCTTTGTTAATCCGCTCTACATGCACAAACCATCTAAGCGTTCATTTCTTAAACTTATTCATTACGCTTACATCATTCTTTTCGGATAACCACATTTTTAACATGGTCATATATTGTTCCCGCAGATACGCCTCAGGGATCTGATTTATATAGCATTCAGTCTACTCTACTTTCATCTACAATATTTTAATTAATTTAATTCATCAAACAATGAATCGATCTATATAAATTGACCGGTTAGTACCTGAGTGGACAAACGCGTCGGATTCCCGTCCGTTTTTAATTCCTCTGCTAGCTAAGTCCTGCATCATTGCACAATCAACATTTTACACTTATTATGATGGTAGCAGGAGATTTTAAAACATTGTCAGGCTATTCGTAACCCGGAAATATTCGTCTTTCTATAAAATTATATATATTAGGTGTATTTTGTGGTCCCTTCATCCACTCCTGAGACAATGACTCAAAAAGTTTGTTGGCTTCTCCCCCACTAGTTAGCAGGTGGCCACTCTCCTATAAAAGTATATCGAGAGGTATTATTTTACGGGGTCTTTAAATATACCACTTTTACCACCCAAAGTGTCTGCAATCTCAAATTATTGAAGTAATTTATCTCATACGGGACAAACAGTGATGCCTCATTATTCAAAAAAAAAATCACAGTTGCACACCTCATGCTGGAATTTTTGTTTTGAGCTATAAATAGTTGCGTTAGCCTAGAAATACAAACAGAAAGTCTCTACAGATTTAATGACGTGAGACCTCACTGATCGAGAGATCCTAATGCTTCATACGAACAGAATTTCTGCTGAATAGGTAAGATTGGCGATTCAAATCGCGCCAGAAACAAAACCAAAGCAATGGATAAAATAGATCGATTTGATCTCTATAAACGAATCGGTGAATTGGATTCATAGTTCAAAGTTCAAACTCGAATATCACCCCATCTACTGGTCATATATCTTTCTCTGTTTTGCAATATTTCGCACTGCGGAGAAAACATTGGGAGTAGAATTTTTTCATTTACTGTGCGTTGGTATTTATTAGATCAGATTAGATTGACGTTATTGATTAGCATTATTTATTTTCAGTCTTGGGAAACCACTCAAAAATACAAACTTCTTGGTTTTATAGTACAAACAAAACTGCAAATTTTTTATCTGTCAATTCTATACGGGTAGTTAAAAAAAATCTAAGGTTTCTATACAATTCTTAAACAGTAATATTTTAAATTCTTTATGAAATGCACGCTGGAACTTTAAGTAAAACATTTAAAAATGCCTTTGCTGATTTTAAAACTGCACCTTTTACTGATATTTCAGTATGTTTTTCATAGAATTTAAGGCATTACAGTTAAAAAGTTGTATTCACTGGAAACCTCAGACATTTTTTTTAACCACCTATAGAAAAATTGCAGATAAATCATTTATAGTTTTGCTTGAATTAAAATGCTACAAAGTGATGTTTTGCAAAGTTCATGGGTGCTGGCCCTTAAAACATATATTAAGTGAAAACGACACCTTACAAATATTATTTATTTACACTATTACGCTATTGCGTACAAAAATACATTTACAAAAGCAAACCTACCGTAGAAATGTTATTCTGTTGAAGAAATGGTTTTTTTACATACGTTTTTCGAAATTTCCAATTATTCTAAAAGCAATAGGGATGTCAGAGCATTTGTTTTATATAAAAAACATTCTCTTTTCTTCCTCATTTTTTTAAAATAAATGTTTCTTATCTTTCCCTCTGCTTATTTCAACTTCGCAAACACTTCCCAAAAATGGGCAGTTATATTTCTCGTTCGGTATCTCAGGATAAAAGAAAAAGTTCAATATTACTGAACGGAAAATCAACAGAAGTGTTATCTACCTATAAGTACCGATTTGAAAAAAATCTCTTGTCGCCAATTTTGAGAAGGCTTTTTGATCGCTAGACCCCCATAAAAAAAAAAAAATATTTGTTCAAGTAATATTTTCGATATTTGATAAAATATATTTGATTTTAATTTTTTTTTTTAATATAAAATACCCTGCAAGTGCTCTTAACTCTCTAGAGCCATTGATACTATGGCATTCCCAATTGGGGTATGTTGTGAAGCTAAATGTAGTAGGGAGGGGAAGGAGATGGGAAGAGGAATATTGGGAAGTACCTGGCTATTCAGAACTGGTCACCAAATACGGCTAAAGCCGTTTAAAGAAACGTTTCAATTCTGAATGGTGATCTTTCACCAGGCCGATACTGAGAGTATCTTTCACTCTGTTTTCAGTATGTAATTAATATTATTTATTTATTTCTCTTGACGACTTTCACAAGTATTAATTAACTCGTTTTTTTATCCTGTCTCTAAGTGTGGCGGGTAACAAATCAATCATTTGGGTTAGCTTAAATAGTGTCGAGATTAGTTCAAGTAAAATAATATTTTTTTAGAGTAAAAAAAAAATGTTTTTGGGAAAACTTTTTTATTTTATTTATTCTGGGAACCCTGGCTTTGGGAAAACACTGAATTTTGTATGTAATGTACACATTTTACTGTCTCTAGAGAATTCCAATTTGCAGTAACACTTAGTTTTATTTGACACATAAACTACGAGTACGTACAGTAACTACTTTCTTTATTATTGCTTTCTTAATTGCTAACGTAATTGTTATACACGTTGAAGAATACGAGATGAGCAAGCTTACCTGTCAATTTTGCGTGTCGCGATCTCGTCATACCATATGTTTTCAATTTATGACAAAAAAAATAACGGTGCAAGGTGTATTTTTTAGTTTTAACCCATTGTACCACTAATAAGGAAACATCATTTGTTCATACAACACACTAATTAATTTTGATCCCTTTTTTATTACAATAACATTAAGATTAAATTACACACAAAATAATAGTGGTAAAACATGAAAGCATATTTTTGTTGTTCGTAAGCTGGATCATTATGGCTCATCCCCAGGTAGTTTTGAAAGGGTGTGATAGGCTTTAAAGCATTCTGGCATGTGGAGAGCCACCAACCATTTCTCAAATTCCCATCGAGATTTGATCTTCTTTTTCTTCAAGGAACACATTTTGCATAATCTTGATGGGTTTTGTTACAACCCAGGTAATCCCATAAATATTATTTTGGATATTTGTGATGAATCAGCATTCCAAATCTGCTCTTCATTTTTAGTTTTTTTGGGAGGTATCTCTCGATCGACGTGCTGTTCTATGGAACTGTCACTAACAATATCGTAATATTTTGTAATACATAATGTGAAATCAACTGTGATTATTTTATTTTATTATGAAATTAATAACCGACATATACTTATTGATGTCATTTATAAGAATTAACTTATTTTCATTCACTTTTTATGTAAAATAAATAACCTTAAAGACAAACCGGCGAATCGCCGGCTTAGTGAATCAGCGACAAAGTGACATTGGCCGGCGATTCGCCGGCTTTGTGTTGCAATGGGTTAATAACATGTTTATATACAAATAACTGAAACAGTAGTTAAGATAAGTTATATGTTTTGATTCGTTAGTGAACCGATCAAACAATGTTGGATTTTGGCATTCGGCACTATTCACTCGCACTCGGAATGAATGAAAAATGAAACGTCCAAACATGGAATGAACATTCACTAGGGTTAGGTGATTCAGTTTCACTTATTGTAGCTGAAGAACGTCGCGTCACGCGTAACAAAATAGTTTTCAAGTAGAACTATCGAAACACACTTCTCTTTCTAGAGAAAATTCTATAAAATCGCTTTTCAAGATTCGAACATAAAATCCATGGTCGCATCCACCACTGTCGACGTTTTATTTGTTTCTTTTTTTGTTGATTCTTCAATCAAATGATCACAAATCAAACAAACTACAAGGCGCACGACTTCGTTCGATGACATTATCGAGGATAATAACGAATGAACGTTAATTTCTATATCATTCTGTCTGTGCCGTGTGAACTATGAATGAAATAAAAATGAACGTTCACTCGAATGAACGTTCTCCCTAGTAACCGATCTGATTTCGCCTTAACAACGTGATTCAATGATTTTTAGATATTTTGAGGATATCATTTTGTTCTTCGATCCGAAAACAGCTTTGAACCGGTTGATCAAATTTCTGCATATTAACCCGGTAAACGAATTCCTTACCGATAATCAGTCGACTAAGTGCTTGCTTCCAATAAATTAAGCCGATCGCTTAACATGTTGTAGGTATCACATACCAACCAGCATTCAGTGAAAGCACTCAACTCAACAAAAACACAACTTTCGATCGGGAATAATAACACGATGACAATCCACATGACAGGATGCTGTTCGTCTTGTAACGAAGAGAAAAAAGAAAGCGGTTTTTGTCAGCCACTAGCTTTTTGCTGCAGATTCAACGTACGGTATTTTTTGCCATCCCACAATTATTAAAAATTATAACCATATTTGTAGTTTTTTTGGGTGCCGTATCATTTGTACATAATAGTGTACAATTTTCACAACTCGAATTGGAAGCGTTTTACAACTTGCAATTTGTTTTGTGCTATGAAGTCATTATCTAGAAACTGTAATTTTAAAAAAGTTCGCCGTGTAATTAGGTGGTTATGTTATTAAAATTAATTTGAGTACTTTTGGAACTTGATTTTAAAGGAGGTATTGCTCAACATGCGTGGTAGAACGTGTGTTTTGTAACGGAGGTCACGGGGTTCAGTACTTGTTGCCGTTAAATAATTCAGAAATCCGTATATTTTGGTTTGAATCCATCGAATGAAAATGAAGTAATAACTTTGTATAAGACCACAGATTTTATTAAAATACATATCTCAATCAGTACATACTAATATAGTATGATGTAGTTAATTGTAAGCCAATGTGCTACAGCTTTGAAGGCTGTAGTCGCATTAGTATCGCTCAGGAGTTGTTGAATGACGTCAACAACGATCCAGATTTGTTTAAAAGGGTCATAACTGGTGATGAAACGTGGGTATATAGTTTTGACGTCGAAACCAAGGCCCAATCATCCCAATGGAAGCGGCCAGAAGAGCCAAGACCGAAAAAAGCACGCCAAGTTCGATCAAATGTGAAGGTTTTGCTCACTGTTTTCTTCGATTACAATGGCGTGGTGCATCATGAGTTCTTGCCAACAGGTCGTACGGTTGATAAGGAATACTACAAGGAAGTTATGCAAACGTTTGCGTGAAACAATACGGTTCAAACGATCGGAATTGTGGAAAAACAAATCATGGATTTTGCATCACGATAATGCACCAGCTCACACATCAATGCTTGTTCGTGATTATTTGGCCAAAAACAACACCATTATCATGCCTCAACCACCGTATTCACCAGATTTGGCTCCCTGCGACTTTTTCCTATTCCCGAAACTGAAGAGACCAATGAAAGGAAAGCGTTTTGCCACAATTGATGAGATAAAGTCAGAATCAAAGAACGAGCTGATGGCCATACCGAAAAGCGCATTCCAGAAATGCTTCGAGGATTGGAAGAAACGCTGGCATAAGTGCATTATATCTGAGGGGGATTACTTTGAAGGGGAGAAAATGGATATTGATGAATAAATAAAAACTTTTCTAAAAAATTCGAAATTCACATTTTTTTTAACAAACTCGTAGATGATATTTATTTACGCCCTAGTGGAGCCTTACAATATATTTATGTTGACAGGAATAGTATTATATAATACTACATGATATATAAAAAAAAAAGTACATACTTCTTGTAAAATAAAAATAAATCAAAATAAACATATAACCAGTGGTGAATACAAAATCCAGGATAACAAATAACAATAATAGAAGAGAGAAAAAAACACTATTGTGTGGAAGACTCGTATATTTCGGTGATGTATTTGAGTTGAGTTGAAGTGAAGAAGAGTTCGTTTTATCACTTACACAGAATCACCAAATACATCAACATTCCCAAATCTATTACCAAGAAATAATATGAAAAAATAGAGGCAAAACGTCAACTGAGAAGGTTAATAATATAATTAAATCTGTCAAACCACAAAGCGATTGCTTTCTACGAAAATATTAAATCCTTTAGTTCTCTTTCTATGTAGCTTGTCCTCTACACTATTTGTTATGAAGACACTTGTGAAGAAAGTTACACTCTTAGTCAAAATATCTCAAACCGGGTTGATAGACATTGAAGCGTACATCTTTACTGCGCGTAAATTTTTATTTCTCTTTTTATTAGCTCCACACAACAGGAAATAATTTCCCTCGGGGTCTATGTCATATTGGGGATGCTGTCTGGAGGGTCTTTCTAAAGAAAAGAAGCAGTGAATAGGAGTCTTGAAGAAACGCATGTTGCAGGAGGTTTTTAATTTTAAATGTTCCCGTTAAATGCCGATTGTCGGCCCGTTAAATACATTATGTTCAACTGAAAAGCATAACACTTATGTTGTTATGCTTCTCAGCTGATCACAAGTGTTGTTCAAAAGCAGAAACGGGCCTAGAATCAACAATTAAAGGAGATTATAAAAATGAAGAAAAAAAGTTGTGCTAATTGTCCATTATTGCAGTTAGATATATTTTTACTTACAGTATTTTAAAAAAAAATCCTGCCCAAATTTAAACTCTTTTCTTGACTAACTAACTAACTAACCATCACGCCGTTTCTCCGCAGGGGTAGGCAGAGAGGACGGACCGCCATATAACTCTGTCTTGGCACACACTCCTTGCTTCATTCACATTCATACATCGTCTCATACGTACTCTTCTGTTATTCTGACTCTCCACATGACCCGATACAAGTATTTGATTAACTTGATCGTGTCTTTCTCGGGCGTCCTCGACTTCTTCTTCCATTCACTTTCGCATCAGATATTCTTTTAACACTCCTTTATTCGTTCATTCGCTCTACATGCCCAAAAACCATCTAACTCTCTTCTTATTTTAATTAAGTATTACCCGCAAAAAATTACCAGGGACGAATCGTGAGGATTTCATTTGATCTCTCGGTTAATTTGATTAAATGTTAGCAGACAACGACCTTATAATGTATCATCTAGACAGATTTATGCAGACACATCGCTAATAGATTATCATAAAAAACAATTACATTTTCTCTTTTATTTTTTGTATCTATTACCTTTAATTATTTATCCCACTGCTTCTGCATATTCTAACGGGCAGGTGTATCGTGTGTGAGCATATTTAATTGCTTATTTAACTTTACAATCGGATGAATTTGAATCGGAAGACGTTATTATTTGTCTTGTCATCACCCAGCCGTTAGATGCACTCCTTTTAAGTCTATGCTGCGTATTATAATAAGAATATTATTATTCTACAGGCGATGTTTTAGTTTTGGCATCCAAATCAATGGCTCAATGAATAGTGTCAACGAGCATCCGGCGTTTGTTACTTAAAATCCAACTGCGTTAATTTCAACCGTTGAACATCTCTAGGCCCATGTTATTTTCTAGCAATACACGTACGAAATAAATCGGATACATCTGAGAAAGGTTACTTAACTAAACATAGCACTAACCTTAGTCAAATTTTACTCAAAAAAGTAAATCTAACTCTTTCCCAACTATTATTTTATTTCAATTACAAATTAATTAAATATTTAAATAAAATCAATAATCTAAAACACAAATATGAAACAGAAAAGCCATAAAATAAAAAAAGACAATAAGTTACAACCGAGACTCGAACTCGAATCCTCTAATAATTCATATTTGTGTTGTTTATTATTGATATTACATAAATATAAAGAATGTAAAATAATGCTTTAAAGTTAAATCCAATTTCAATACAAATTAATTAGTTTAGTAATGATTGATTACGTACGTTATTTTAACAGTTTGAATAATTTTATTTATTTATTTATTCTTGCTAAAATATATTTTTTTAAATACATAGGTTTGGTCCATGTCTGTCTTACTAGGATATTCATGTGTCGAGACAGACGTAGTGTACATAAATTATATAATATTAAATGTAAATATTAATAAAGATAAAGTAAAAATAAATAAAAAGGAGAAAAAAGAAAATAAATGAATGATGAAATTAAATCAAAAATAGAACAAAGTTATTACATTAATTCATTTTGAACATCTCTATTCTAAAAATAATCGTCTAATTCAGAATATTAACCAACTGGCCAATACGACGTTTCTTCGCAGGAGTAAGCAGAGAAGATGGACCGTTACACTACTCGGTCATAGCACACACTCTTTGCTTAATTCACTTTCATACATTCTCTTCTGTTATTCTGAAACTTGATATGACCCTACTCAAGTATTTGATTCACTTAACCGTGTCGTGTCTTTCTCTGGCGTCCCCGACTTCTTATGCGGATTGTAATATTAATTATTTAATATGGATTTTGCTGTAATGGAAATATATTGCGACGGTCGATATTGACACACATTTACTTATACAAATCAAGGACTTTCGTTTATCTTTGATATTATTATATCTCATACTAAATGCACTTTTTTTCTCTTTATATTTCTGCAAAATGTTAATCTGAAACTAAATTCAATCGTATAGATATCGCAGCGCAGCGAGTTGATGTGAACACAGTACTCACACAGATGCATTGCTTACATACAGCGTAAAAAAACCGTCTAATTAATAAAAAACACACCGTTTAACCGATTCGAAATACTTAAATTCGATCAAAGTGTCTACTTACACACTTGATGTCCCTTTTTACTAATAAAATTAAGTTGGCGTAAGCAAGTCAAAAGGCTGTTTCTCAGTGACGCTATGTAAGAACATCGTTGTTTGAAGTGTATATATATATGCACCAATACACACAATCCTACATATGTGTTGTTCGTCTCAACTCTCGTTGATCGACCTATAACGATATGACTTCGTAATATATTTTCTTCTTTGTTGTAACTCATTCAGCTCAACATTTCTTGCCGTAGACTTAGAAGCAATGAATTACTGTTGCTCAATCATCACTTTACTAATTATAGGTATCATTCTCCAATGTCCAGAATGTCGAGACTTGTTAACTCAAGCCATGGTCTTGAAATTTTAGGTACCAGTCTAAATGATTTTTATCATTTTTTACGACTCAATTGCTTCACTAAAATATTATGTATGTGCTGTTCTTTCTCTGTTGCTCTTTTTTCCCATTTCGTGTTATGTATTGTTTGGAATTGGACAATGGTTCGTTAGTATACAAATATATATTTTTTAATATTGTCAGGTTATTTGTAACCCGTCTTTCTTTTTAAAAGTAAAAAAAATATATACCTAGCTAAAAACTGCCCCACAAAATATCTCAGCAGTACACTGAAATTTATGTTAATATTATTTATAGTTTTCTTATGACACATTGGGACGTTATTGGATATCGTGGGTATATACGTTAAATAATATACAAATTTCCTACCTGTGCTAACTTCGGCCATAAGTCTAGTTAGGAGTGTCACAGTGTTACCTGCCCATAGCATGTGCCAGAACATGATTCATACCGTCATAACCAGACTTGTGTTTCATTATGCAACTGTCGTTTTACAATAATTATTGCTTACCCGTATAACTGAATTGCCGATGTAACCACCTTTTAAATACGCAAGATAAATATAATTTTACAAAAAATGAGAAAAAAATAGGGAAAGAACAGCACATACATATTATTTTAATGAAGCAATAGCAAAAATATATATTTAAAAGAATATTTAGGTCGAAGCCTGAACAATGTTTTGGTAGAGTCGTAAAGAATGACAAAAAATCATTTAGACTGGTACCAAAAATTTCAAGACTATGGCTTGAATTAACAAGTCTCAATATTCTGGACAGTGAAGAATTATGCCTATGATTAGTAAGGTGATGATTGAGGAACAGCAATTCATTGTTTGTGAGTCTACGGCAATGAATGTTGAACTGGATGAGTTGCAACAAAGAAGGTGAGTCAATAATACAATTAATAATTTTGAAAACGCAAATTAAATCAAAGTCTTTCCTACACTTTTCTAATAGTTAGAAGATTTTACATTATTAGAAACGCTATACGATTTTAATTATAACTACTTTCTAGGCAGTGTGATAAGATCCTTCGGTCTGGACCCTGATATCGTTGGTTCAAATCCCGGATAAGCAAATATAAAAATCAGTGGCAGATGCTCGCTGTATCGCCTTGTTGAGAGACCACCATTCAGAATCGACAGTTTGAAATGGATTTAACTATGTTTAGGACTAGATAACAATATTATTAATAGATGGATTACTTCTATTGCCCCGTTTTCGTAAGAAAAACACGTCAAGGGCGCTTCCCAACGTAAACCTTTCTTTTATAAATTATTAATATTTTTACTGATCTTTTTTGTGTGTTGAAAACAAATAAATTGATTTTCGAAAGAATATTAAAAATCTTCAAAGAATACGAAAATAGAAAAAGATTAGGTTGTGACCGAGACTCGAACTCGGAACCTCTGCTCCATTCGGGAGCCGCGCATTAACCAAATTTTCCATCCCAACCAACAATTCATTCACCGTTTTTTTAACAATTTCACACGTTCTTGAAGACTATTAATATTCCTATTTCATTTTTACGATGTTTGGAATCCATCTTTATAATCGTTAGCAAAGTTCTATCCGAACAAAATAATAAATATACAAGTGATCCCAACCTTCTTCCCCACTTTCTCTCTCTCCTTTACTTGGTTATACCATAGTTCTACTGACTACGAGCAGTTGATACTCGTATGCGGTAGATACTTACTAAAAAATGCATATATTGTATACGTAAAAAATATTGAGGCGATACACGTATCTAGGTGATCATACCAAATAAAGCACACCGTAGAAAGTGTGGGAAGCGGTTGGCTAAAGGTTGACATAGAAGTCTTGCACGAATAAAAAATCTGATGTCATATTTTCACTGATTTGTAATCGGTACCATTGTAAAGAAATGACGTCGCCCACAAATTATCGCAAACCTTCGTACTGGCTTTATAATATTATTTATTTAAATCGTAGATTGGATTTGATTAGTGATTTCGAATCTGAGATTCAAAAATTGATAGACAAATCTTATCGAATCTGGTCCCAATTTATCTATGACGGACTCCATGGCGCATTTGACGTTTAATCAGAAGGCAGCGCAAAATTATTGACATTCGTTAATTTATTTTAAAATTATATTAAGTTAACGGCGGGACTCCGCCCACATTTTTTACTTTGCCACTAAACTTGACACAACTAAACGGTTTTTTAGGTTAGATGCTATATTTTTGTTGATAAAAATACTGTGAAAAAGTGGCTATACGAACACACAAAAACATTATGTCGATATGTGTTATGAATGGATGTATAAATACCGTAGCCTTAGTCTTAGCCACGCCCATTTGCGCCGAGTCATGTTAAAATCATCAAAAACAAGTCCAAAACTGACTTCACTGCCTTGGCTTGGGCTACCTCTTGTATACTCTAAGACCGCAGCAAATGGAATAAACATACCAAATTTCTTACATTACTCTATATCCCGCTGTGCACACCAGGCAATGAAATTTGGCTATTCTTTAAATATTCACATGCAATTCGTCAAGCATGTTTAAAATTAATAACACTTCCATGGACAATAGGAGAAATTAATAGAATGTTCTGGCGTGCCATACAATTTAATAATAAGCTATCTTCAATGAATAGTATTATAACTTCATAAAAATACGCATTTTGAACAACAAACGCTGGTTCTGAATATATAAGTTTTATTGAATATGGCTATTTGTGCAATTAGTAAACCGATTTTGAAAAATCATTAAAAGCCAACAAACCAAAACGCCCCTGACGTCATTTGACCCCGAACGCAGCGCCATTGCGGAGCATTGTGAGATGATTGACATCATTTGATTTAAAATTTTGCGAAGATCTTCACACTTCGTCCGTTTTCAGGACGCGGAAAAATCTAATAAAAATATCGGCGCTTAAGTTAAACGGTGAACATAAAAAAACGGAGTTACTCGTAAGCATACATTTATCATTGTGAGGTTCCGAATATGGTCTTCCTTTTATAAAATTCATCATACTACAAAAGAAAACATAACATAACATTAAAAGATACACACTTATTATTTCAATTCAATAAATACAATTATTCATAAGGTTTAAGAAAAGGTTCGTGAAAACGGTGTGAGATGGGGAATGCAGAAATACATAAGTTTGTGAAAGACAACCAGAGCTAGTAGCGCAATACCCGATTATAACAGTAGCGTGGGACGTTCAAATAGCCATCTCATCCGTATACACATATTCTTTGAATGGCTATCCTTTTCATACGCGGTTGAAACGGAATACAACACGTTACTAGGGGTGCTACATTTTTCGTAAGATTTGTATGAATATGACGTGTCTTGTATTTTATGTCTATGTATAAAACATGCAGTTTTCAACATTCAGAAAGAGTAATAATTCTTCATATATTTTTCGTAAAATCCATTACATTTTCGACTTTTCTAATTTGCTTGAGTAATTTATTTTCCACTTTCCTAAGAGATCTTGTCAACAATTGCTACACTTTTCAAAGCCAGGACATTATCATATTACAATAATTGACCGCTTCTAGCCTTCCAAGCATAGATTTGGCATTATGAAATACTTGATCGATAGTTCCAAAACTTCACAATATCGGGAATGTTTTTTTTTTCTCGAAGATATACAGGTATTTATTCGTATATTCGTATGCGTTAATTTAATTAATTAATGAGTTCCAGATACCTTATGTTTGTACTCGTGTACAGATGTTAGCTCTTGTCTTGTAGGTATTATTTTATGCTTCTTTTCTTATAATTTTACAATTTTGCTCCTAAATTTAATTTAGCTTTTCCCATCCTTCTGAATTCTATTTTTTTCTCTTTTCAACATATACCTTTAAACTGTGATATCTTGTCTTTTTTCTTTTGCTATGTAATAAAGTGTTTTTGTTATTATTAAAAATACTTTACAAGTGTTCATATCATTGCTGTCGAGGTTTTTGTCATTGGCTAGGAAAAAAAAGCTGGCGGCTTTAAAATCTCGTCTCAACTTGCAGACTACTAGATCATAAAGCGCCCGAAGCCTGCTATGTAATATAAAGAGCTTTAAGCTTGGGTACTCCTCTGTTGGCAAGCCTAGAGCACTTCATACGGTCATAAATGTTACTCGTATTGTGCAAGTACCGACGTTGAAACTAACATGAAAACAGGAATGTGCAAAACGAATTGTGAATAGTATTATGCATTTCATTTATGTATTATCTCGTTAGGTACGCACAAACGCTCGTAATGTATGTAGTCTCAGATTATTTATGAAGCACGTCTGCGGCATAACGTCTGTGAAAATGCAGAAGAATTGAAGAAAATCACCGCATGGCAGAAAGACCAAGGACAATTTTCAAGGTGCACGTCAATGAAAAAGAATCCATGCCACATAATTCATCAAGTATTTCCCTAACATTAAGCGAAAGGGATCGCATTTTGTAGCTATACAATTTTGAGAAAGGATAAGGTTCTATCTAGTTAGGTAGTCTAGAACATAACAGGAGTTAAAACTCTAGTAGATCTTATGTAGAACTTCAGTAGAACTTGAGTACAACTTAAGTATTACTTGAGAATGGCTTAACTAAGTAGAACATCAGTAGAACTTGAGTACAACTTAAGTAGTACTTGAGAATGGCTAAACTAAGTAGAATTTAAGTAGAACATGAGTAGAGCTTGAGTAGAACTTAACTTAATAAAAATTTAAGCAGAATTTAATAGGAGTTAAGAACTCAAGTAGAACTTAAGTTCAACTTTAGTAGACCTTAAGTAGAACTTAACTAGAACTTGAGTATGACTTTATTAAGTATACATTAAGGATAATTTAAGTATAAATTGAGTATAACATAAGTATAACTTGATCATACGTTAAGTAGAAATTAAGTAGAACTTAAGTAAAAATTATGTCAAACTAAAGTAGTACCACGGAGTACCGCTGAGTATAAATTCTAAATATTTAAACAATCCTGTACTTTCAGCAGTAATTTTTTTTCCATTTTTTAATCACTCGATTAATTCAGTTACGAAGTGTTTTGTTGTTGAATTGAGATATTATTTGTCGGTGGTGAATGTTTACCTTAGTATCGCCTTCGATTCCGAACCGTGTCAGTGGAAAATTGAAGTATCTTAGTACGTATTACGACTTGAGTGTTCCCGTGGGTAGTTAGTGCAAAAGATGCTGTGCTATTAGGCGCAGTAAGGAAAGATACAAATTTAAACAATTTTATAATAGTCTGACTATTTTAAGAGATTCCAAGATAATGTAGGCGAAGACCGACCATCTGTAGGATGATGACTACTGGAATTTAGTAATATATTAGAGTTTTTTTTAGAAGGAATTAAATATTATATTTTATATGTAAAGAAGAATTTAAAAAAAATTGTCTTCAATCTGGAAATTTTCACGACATATTTTCAGCTCGCAACGTCATTTACACCACGATTTATTAATCTGTCTTTCAATTGTTAAAATAACAAATGTATAAAGTGCGTTGAAATCTATTAAGTGAAAACATAATTTGTGAAAAGTGATAATTTATTTATAAAGAAGTGAAAAAATAGCTCTGTATAAGACCTCGAATATTATTTAATATTTTATGACCGATTGGTTTCTCTTAGCCTAGGCATCATCAGGGTACAAAATTAAACTTAAATTAGATTAATTTTGTACCCTGATGATGCTCAGGCTAAGCGAAACCGGTCGGAAATAAAATATAAAATAATATTCGTGGTCTTATACAAAGTTGTTTTTTAATTTCTTTGAATATGTGAAGCCATAAATTGATTGCTTTCTACGAAAATATTTTTTATTTTTGTTATTTAGTGGTGAAAACTAAGTGTTAATAACATTTTTTTTATAAAAATGGTGCCACAAAATAATTTTACGATTATTGGAAAAAAAAAATTGTTGGCCCGAAGCCGGGTAGTCAAAATGCTTCGCCCGTGCTGTCAGCTGGAGTGAATGAGCGTTGAGAATGTAAAACAATATAGTTTACTCCTTATTTAGCTTTTCATCCACACACATTTTATTCGATCATGTAAAAGGTGTATTATAAAATAACTGTATTCAGTTACGTTGCCAAAATGTCGATCATATTTATTACGCATGTCCGAAATCGTGGTTATTTTTAAACGAGCGTGGGAATTGTATGCAGTCATCCGAGTGACGCTTTCAAACCTGGCGCCACGGCGAGGGGCGTCACGACGCAGGCGCCGGCGCCGGATCGATGCGGCCTGCACCGGCCCGCCAACCCTCCCGACCACCCCTCCCGGCCAGCCGACAAACAGCCCCTACGTACATTAGTCACGTCGCAGCAGCCACAACAAATGCGTCGGACGCTTTTCCGTCGCGAAAAACCTACCAAAACCCAATCCGAATTCAGCCGGTTCGAACATTGCTAGACACCATCTGATTGGGCGTCGACGCTTCAGGCCGCGGCAAATGGCAAAAAGTACACAGCTATTGCGACGCAAAAACGTAACTGCACTTTTTCTACGCGGATGAAATTAATTTGCGACAGGCGACAGTAACCTCGTTGCATCGAGCACTCAACAGCACTTGACAGATTGTCTCTTGTAATAATAGTTGTACCGAAGCATTCCGCAATAACACTGCGACAATTCCGAGCATTTTTGTTTTAAGTGTTTTGACTCCCCGTGGCCAAGTGGTCGGGGTCGTTCTATTCCGGTGTTTTTACGGTCATGGAGTAGAGTGTTGTGAGGTGTTGTGCAAGGAAGGAGAAGTTTGGAGTTTCCAGGTTTGTGGTGCACCCTGTCTGCAGGGCTACCCCCACCATCCTACACGATTGAGGGATGGATGATTGTAATCTAATTTATGACGAAACTGGTGATATGGTAAGCTACCTCGAATAATCGTGTTCATTGTGCTGTCTATCGAACCATGGTCATAACTATTTACTGCGCATTAATGCGGCCAACATTACGAACGACCACATTTGACTTATCGTAATATGATTATCTTGAAACTTTCTCTACATTGGAGGTTATATTGAATTCGGAGAACAAGCCGCTTCAGTATATTTACTTTTCCATCGAGCTTTAGATTTTGATATTGGAAGCATTCTCTGTGCGAATTCGTCTAGTTGCCTAAGAGTATAATAGCTATTTTTAAATTATCAGTATTATTACTATTAAAACTTTCCATTCTATTCTGATATCTATCAATGGCCCATTTTTCGCAATTTAAAGAACACCGTTAGTTTTATCGTTTGATTGTAAAAAGTTTTTTTTATTGCGACGTGAAAATACACAACAATCTCGGATTTATTGCTTCAAATAGATTATAAATATCATTTATTTTGGTTTCGGATCAGAATGTCTATATAAAAGTGTGTCTTTTGAAAGTTGTTTAAAATTAACGAAGCATATCAACAATTTATTAAAATCATTTTTTCAAAAATTTATTTTCATAATTATACTCATGTTGGTACTAGCTGATAATTCGGTTGTTTTTTTTATCCAAACAGTACAATAGCAGTCTACCTTTTGACTTACACATAATAATTCTTATTTGAATTTAAGTTGAGACTAAGGCAATATTTGGATTATCAAAAAAACACGTTTTCTTTTATAAAAGCAACTAACCACCCACTGCATTACTATGCATGGTATCGTTTAATCATGAAAAAAATTAAAGTTTTATTTATTATAGTCGCTTGATAAGGAAATGTTATGCAAAGGAAGATTTTGTGACGTTGCTTTCTCTCTACAATAGTACACCAAATTCAAAAGAAAATATCAACAATTAATTGCGTATTACGAAAGCAACACCAGCTAAACAGTTCTACATCATTATATAAGCAAGACTCTTTCTACAAATCATTAATCAAAACTATCCTATATCGCATGCAAGACGTTTTTATGAATTATGTGATTGATGTTGTTGTGCAGATTGATCTTATTTTTCATAAAATAACTTGTGGAGTAAAATATATTTTTTTCAATGAATCCCCATTCATTATGCTATACTTAGAGGGTACTTGCGCAAATTTTCAGCATTGCTGAAATCTTCATTGATTACACAACAAGCCACTGCTGCCCCTAGTTTAAGGTTGTTGGAAGATATTCAAGGGTAAAGCTAGCTTCGACAACGTGATATACGGCATTCAGTGGCGCACCCAATGGTGGGGACGAATAGCCTCCTCGAATTTGTCAATCAATCAAAATGTAAATAAACGCGTTAAAATATTTGTCTGGCGTTGTGATTCAGTTTTTAATATCTTTTTCGTTGTCTACCGCACATTTCCTTCCGAACGGGAAGCTCTAGAAAGCTACATTATATTATCAAATCTATTTTAGATAAAATTAATGAAACTAGAAGATTGAGTGTTTATTTTTTTGCACATAGGTAACTAAACAGTAATATTAAATATAACAAAAAATACATGATACCTTGTCATTCTTGGCTTTTAAAGATGGTATAAATTATAATCGGAGGCGGCCGCTGTATTTACAAAACTAATAGAAGGCTACTCATTTTTTCAAAATCTCATATATTCTCTACACGTAGATTAAAACCAAAATGAAAAAAAAATTGGATGCGAGGCTAAAATCAATAAAAATGTCCAATTTCATGAATGTTGGATGTAAATGATGCTATTTGAGACAATAAAGCTATTCTATGCCCTATTCGCCCATTTTCGTCGTCTGATGGCTTATCTCACGTTGGTATTTCTTGGATGTTTTTACTCTGAATCGCGAAAGATCTTATCCTATGAGACGATCTTTTATTGAATACATTTTTCTTGTTCCCCTTATTCTGCAGCATAACTCCAACACAGATGTCGCATAGTACAACACTCTGCTCGAACTTTAGCAGGGGAAACCTCCGCCAACCGAGTGACTGTCTCTTTTCCCTTAATTCGATGGTTTGTCCTGGTTGTATTTGAATTAAGGTGAACCTGTTATCATATTTAAAATGGCAAATGCTATAAAAACTAGGGTATTTCAGTGTTTAAACATATCTTACGTAATTATTAATTATCGCACCATACAAATATGGAAAAAGAGGTGGGTTAATTGTTACTTCTGCTGGCGAAGCGCACGAATTAAATAGACCCACTCTTTGTATTGTCGAGTAACTTTAGACGTTAAGAATATTCAACTCTTGATTGTAGCGACATATATACACACCTTGTGTATACGAAATCAACCGTGCGGCATTGGAGAATCGAGTCTCTTGAAAGATTATAATTCCAAGTTCAGACTTTTCGATTTATGGAAAAGAACCGTTAAGATATATTCTATGTTCATTTTTGCCAGAAAGACGCAAATCGCAAATAACGACTGAAAATAAAAGCCTCCTAAAAGACTAGGTTCCTCGTGCTAAAGCCTCGTTCGTGGATAGTCGTATAAGCTTTCCAGGGAGATATCCGGCGTTCTTTATAGATTGTGGTCGCATTCGATATATCCGTTTTTAAATCATTTTCTACAAACATTTCGTTTAAAATCTCCAAGATAGTGGTTTTGAGATTTTTCCTTTGGCTTAGTTTTCAAAATAAAAGTAATAAAATAAAGATCAATATTACTATTTTATCATGTCCTTTTACTTCATGACCATTCTTTCTACTAAAAACAGTTTTATTGTGAACTCAATTTTTTTGTATGTTCATTTAGGAAAAGTTTCCAGATATAAATATTTTTTCCTTAAAACCAATTTCCATATTGTACGTATAAATGGCAGAGAGCCAAAAAAAAAAAAATGAAAGTTTTAAGAACTTAAGGGAGTTAAACAGAGATGACCTTAATGACCTGTCTGCAGATAGTTGACCTTTTCGTATGTAGCTTCTAAATTCATCTAAATTAGGTAAGCAGTTTTCTAGATTATATATAAATAACAAGAATAGATTTTCTACGACGTTATACGGATACGGCTATTTCAAGACTTGGCTTGGCAAAACTTAGCTTTTCCTAATCACATAAATGTGGATATCTGAAAACAATGCAAGCCTAATGTAAGCGTAATGAATATGATCGAGAAAGGGAAGTTTAGGTTGTTTGGGTATATAGAGCGAATTAACTAAGAAAGGATTGTGAAAATAATATTTGATGCGAAAATAAATAGAAGGAGAAGTCGGGGACTCCCGCGGAAGACATGGTACGATCAAGTGAATCAAATACTTGAATCGGGCCTCGTTAAGAATCAGAATAACAGAATAATATGAATGAATATGAATGAAGCAAGAAATGTGTTCCAAGACAGAGTTGTATGGCGGTCCGTCCTCTCTGCCTACCCTGCGGATAAATGGCGTGATGGTCAGTTAGTTAGTTTTGCTAAAATATAATAAAATCACAATTTCTCATTCACTGTTAAATTTCTTAACAGTCCGGGTCAAACAGACTTCACGCCAAATGACATGGCTTTATAACCATTACTGAACGTTATCTGTCATATTACTAGCGGAACAAACATACACCAGGGACCTTAATCGTCCATTTACCTCGATAAAATAATTCATCTTCAAGGTCTAAAATGCTTCAAACTTCGGGCAGAGCATGAAAGGAAAATCAATAAAACATCTCACCTACAAAATACACCGTAATAATGGTATGCTAGTGATTAAACGTTATACAACAACGATTGTACGTTTAATTCTGGGTCTAACTCCGTGCCCTGTGGGTATTCCTTTTAAATGTTGTTTTGTAATGGTTGTTGGTTTTCTTAAATCAATCACTTCAAAAAGGCACTTATAAATAATTATTACCTTGTTTGCCAACCGGGTATCGTTCAATCCAAATAACCGCAACAGTTAGTAATCGGCCATTTTTTGTAGATCGATAGGTAAAACTCGGGTTTTGATAACAGGCAGTTAATTTATTATTGGTGAAATGGATATAACCACAAATGCCTGCAACTCTTTATTATAATTTAGTTACAGCTTAACTAACAAGACTGTTTTTTGTTTTGTTAAATCAGCGGTTATTCAGCTATATGATCAACTAATTGAAGTGTGATCATTTTTCTTGTTTACTGGGACATTTAAAAAAACTACAAAAAGAGAACATTAAAAAAAGATCAATCATTCAATAATTGCGCCTTAATCAACTTGATTTTAGGCACTGTTTAGAATCTAAAAAACAACTAACCCCTTCGCTATTGTCTGCACAGTTTTGTCACTGGATATTTTCACTTCTAGAAGTTATATTTTTTCTGCATTGCATCGTTTCACACTCAGCAACGTGCCGCCTGGCGATTTGTTTTCATGGCGTCCGCATAAGACCGGGCCTGATCACGCACGTAGTTTACACAAACGAATAGTGTTTCTAGTCTATGAGTTTGAAGGGGTAATTTTTTGGTGCGTTCCAAGAAATAATTTGCATTTTTCATGTGGGGGGGCATGATTAAACCTAAGGGGGATTTACATCATGAATGCACCTGCAAATATTTTGGGACTAATGAACCTGAAATCAATAGAATACCCTCGAATTCAGAGGAAAAGTATTTAATAATGTGGAAAATAATAACACGAGTTGGTTACTATTTGTCACAACTGTCAACCCCTTTAGCCCGTAAATAGCGTGTCAACACGCAACACAGTGAAACTGGTTGAATTACTGACGAAGTAGCAGCTTTTTTCAACTTTTCACATATTTCCACATTCAATGCCATGGCTAAAGTATGGAATTCTTTTCGTACGTTCCACTTTTAGTTTGACGAAGGCAAGTATTCAGTACTCATGAAATGCCTCATTTCGAAAAGCAGTATTTCAGCACGGTGAAATTTCCGCCTACTAAAACTTTTAGAGGTTGAGTTATTTACAGATGTTACACCTTTGCAGATAACCAAATTGACAAGTGATAAGCCAATGACCCTATTCATATTTTATTTCGCGAATTTGCGTCTTGTTTCCACTAAAAAAACTGCAAATACAGTAATTTTTACACAATCAATTAAAATATACCGTATTGTTGAAATTTTGAACAGTGCCACGAAATATTTGTCCCTCTTCCTGTTTCAACTGTGGTCAGGGGTGCATTCATGAAGAGATAATCTTTTCTACCCGGTGAGCGGTGAGCGGGCTGCCTATTGCTACTGATAGGCTTTTTTGTGTACCTATACGAGTATGTGTGCTTATCCAATATAATAAAATACAAATCATTATAAAAGTTTTCCAAACTCTTTAAAATGTTTTTTTTTTGCGAAATTTATAATAAATACTATTATGACGGTAAATAATCAAAATAGAAGCTTTGCACTTTAAATTTTAATTAAATAATGTATTTTAATTTGTTTAATGAATGTTCATGCTGTTTTATCAGTGAATCTCGACAACAACTGGAGTAAATAAATGATTATTCACCTTGCAAGAAATTATATGGGAACATAATCGGCGGCCATCTTGGCTCTTAGTGTATGGGCCTTTTATTCAGGAGGCATTGGTTCTATCCAGGAACCGGCGGTTGCCCAAGCTGCCCAGGTAATCAAGGCGGTCGCTACGCCACTGATCACAATGCACTTGAATATTTTTTTCTGTATCGGAAACATGGCAGACATGAAATCAATAAATCTCACGTCATACAATTAATAAAAATAGCCATGCAATCTTATTCTAAAGGCAGTGAAGTTCAGTTATAATAACATCCTGTAAAAGCGGAATGCATCCGCTGTAAGCTTAATAACGACCTGCGTAGAGTAGCGATTAAGATCCTTGGCTACAAATCCGGAAATCGCGGGTTCGTAACCCTTAGTGCGTAAGAATAAAAAAAATGTGTGATATTTTACATTTGATTAAAATTAAGTAATATATATTTTCGTAGTAAGCAATCACACTGTAATTTTAAATATTTAAAGAAATTAAATTAAACTAAACAAAAAATACAAAGTGTGTGGTTATGTACACATACAGAGGGAGAACAAAATATTAAATAAAATAACAGAATAGGGAGAAAACAACAAAATAACATTTAGATTAAAACAAAGGAACAGAGATTCATTCCAGACTCCTTCTTGATGGCCTTTTGCAGAAATAAGACCTAATATCCTCCATTAATATTTTTCATATGTATTATTATTTATTTTTTTTTCTCATGAATTTATGATTATTTTTCTTTATTATTATTGTGTATATTACAACTATTATTTAATATTTACTATGAATTATTATCAATTATGGAAGGTATTGCATTGCACTACTCCTACAAACCTTCTGGAATAAAACGTTATTGTTATTATTATATTATCTTTCTCACTTAATTTTGTACCCTGATGATGCTTAGACTAAGAGAAACCGGTCGGTCATAAAAATTAAAATAATATCCGTGGTCTTATACAAAGTTATTTTTCCATTTTTTGAAATAATGTATGTTATTAGAACGTTGTTAGAAATGGGTTAAGCCGTGTTTAGTGACCAGATCTGAATAGCCAGATTCATCCCAACCTTTCTCTTCAGCATCTCCTTTCCGTCCACACTCCCTCCGGCCTCACAAATCATCCCTATTTGGGTTACCGCAGTCCCAGTGGCTCCGGACCGTTAGAACTCTGCGGTATTCGCATAAAAAAATAATTGTCCACAAAATACGCTTCTGTTATGGGTAGTCTGTTTATTACCTCTCCGTCATTTAATTAACTTCCGAATAGAGTAACTCCAAAGTCTATAAACTACCGAGTCTCTCGAACTCTGAAATTTAATTGTTCACCTCATGTGGTCAATGGACTTGGACATACTGTTGCAAACTCGAGGTCAATGATCTCTGAAATTCACGCGTCAGAATGTAATATGTCGGAGCTGCGGGAGTTTTAGATTTGTGCCCAGATGTCGCGGGTTCAAACCCGACTTATTATATTTCAAATATAAAGACGTACATTTCCAGGTTACGGAGATAGCCTGACAATATTTTAATTCCTCTTACTAACTAATCAACACGCCGTTTCATTGCAGGGGTATTCATTCATACTCTTCTGTTATTCTGATTCTTCACGAGGCCCGATTCAAGTATTTGATTAATTTGATCGTGCTACGTCTTCCTCGGGCGTCCTCGACTTCTTCTTCCATTTGCTTTCGCATCATATATTCTTTTCACACTCCTTGCTTTGTTCATTCGGTCTACATGCCCAAACCATCATTTGACGGCCTCCATGGTCGAGTGGTAAGACGCTCGACTACGAACCCGAAGGTCGCGGGTTTAAACCCGGGGTGCACCATAACTTTTATTTAATAAATATGTGTCATAACACATTTAATTTAAAAATAAAGTATATTTGCAGCACGTTCCAGAGTGGAAGATACTTTGTGGCTTAACATAATTAAACAAATGATTAAAATAACTTTGTCTATGACCGCAAATATTATATATATAGATATTTTTTTTTATTCTATTTTTTTTCATTATTTTTTATTTTATTTTATAATTTGTTCTCCCTCTGTATGTATATATAACCGCACACTTTGAATTTTTGTCTAGTTTAATTTTGTATCCTGATGATGCGTAGGCTAAGCGAAACCGGTCGGTCATAAAAATTAAAATAATATTAGTGGTCTTATACAAAGATATTTTTTCATTTCTTTAAAAAGAATTTCATTTCGACTTAAAAAGTTTCTCATTTTGGGTTCTAATAAGTTCTAATAAATACAGAGAATTGTCATAAAATTATTTTGACCTCAAATGATGTAGAAAGACGCAAGTGAACGAATTCACAGTAGGCAAGCTGTCTAGCCATGCAGCAGACAGCGTTAAACGTTACAAAGTAGCTAAAGGTCGACACTCTTTGTTGTGATGACAAAAAAAATCGTTTAAAATATTGTTCTTCGGTTCTTTAGTTCCTCATTTGGTCGACTGCAAAGTTAAGTTCGTCAAGCTGTACGCACAACGATCCTAGTAGCTCAAAGGAATGTGAGGTTAAAAAACCATTAGGTATGCTGTGGGCTTCGTGGTCGATTTGTTTGCCTTTGGATCGGAGAAAAACGTGACTCGAACAAAATAGCGCTTCAAAGGAATTATTTCTCGGTTTTATATCCTTACAACGTTCAGAAATGTATCACATTGAGGATTCGTTGACCTGTCTACGAGGTGATGTAACGTGCAGTGGGGCAGTTACGAATCCCCCGACCCTGGGCAAGCTTCGTTTTCTAACAATCCGACATCGCCGATTTAAAAAAAATAAATATTATTATTACATGGTTAGAGACAGTTTTTAAGAAAATAACATAATAATCAGTACATTTTTTATAATAATTATAACTAGTTTAGTCTTGACACACACGTCAAAAGGTATATGGTCAGTAAATAGTGAAGTTGCGTAGTCGGAATAAAATTTCAAACTTTTCGACGTGTGAGCAGAAATTACCAGCATTGTTTTTGCAGAAATTAGCGCATGGCGATCTAACGATTCGTGTACAGAAGACGGCTTAGCGTATTAATAATATCAGATATTTTAAAATGTGTACATGTGCACTATGTATTATTTGGTCAATATTAGTTCCTAGCTCTAGCTAGGCAGATTGCCTGTTCTAAAGAACCCAATACATTCGCTATTAACTACGTGTCTCACCTGTGTGTGCTTAAGGTTATAAAAAAAATATAAATACATATTATTGAAGATTAACGATTGAAAAGAACGACCATATTTTTTGCTTCAAATTTAAATCATACAAAATAATATATAGTATATTTGTGGGACGTTTCAGAGTAGTAGATACTCTATCGCCCTGGTGAAATACCAACATTCAGAATTGAAACATTGCTTGAAATGGCTTTAGCCGTGTTTGGTGACCGGATCTGAATAGCCAGGTACTTACCAACCTTCCTGTTCTCCGTCTCCTACCCTCATCGCTACCTTCAACCTCACAACGTATCCCAATTGGGGATGCCATAGTTTCCCTGGCTCTAGACGGTTGGGAGCAGTTGAGACTCTTGTGCGGTATTCACTATAAAAAATAAAAATAAATTCACGCAACGTTAATCTAGAATGCATTTAGTCCGTGTGAGTAGGTTTTTTTTATGTCCAGTGCCTTCGGGTGGCTTTTCTAGCTGTAGTGTGACAGCTAGCATGATAAATCCTCAAAAACCTACTTACAACCACTCGCTTCTGCTGCGGGCTATTTTGACTTGTCTTATTTATTTGTATAATGTAAAAAAAATAATCTGTACGCCACTGTTGCGTAGGTTTCTTAAATGGTTCATGGTTTTTTTCTATTGATGATTTACGGTGGCTAATAAATAATCAATTATCATTACCTGTAATGTACCCTGGCTTGCACAGGTAATGGGTGCTAGATAGATCAGTTCTTACGGTATAAATATTCTTGAACTCTTGACTCTTGATGCTGTGTGATGACCATCATCAAACAGCGTCAACCCGCACTTGATGATTACCATATTATGGACATTTATCTCTTTATCAATTTACGCCCAGCTGGGATTTTTCAAATACCTAAGATTTATGAAACCAATGATTCGGAACACATACTTATATTTATGTCGTCATATATACCAAGTTATGCTGACGTTGTGATTCCAAAATTACAATAAAAAATCTAAATCTTTTAGGAAAAAAACTAAGTTTCTTGAAAAAAAAAAACAGAAAGCGATCATAAAAGAAAATAAAGTTCAACAAAATACATACAACACAATATTGTTAATATTCACAGACATAATACTAGGACATGCAAAGAAATCAGACTACCAAAAAAGAATAAAACCAATACATAAAACAGCTTTCTTTATAAAGTGATGAAATGTCACAATACCCTGCCGGAAACCATCAAAATTATACCAATTAATAATTTTAAAATAGGCCGTAAGAACCATATAAAGTACATTAGTAATATCAAGTAGTATAAAAGTTATTTTGATTAAATCAAAAAGTAGATGAATTATAATTAGATTCTGTGTAAACTTTTATGTACAAGTAATTAAAATAAAACAAAAAAAAACAATATGTGGTTTAGCGTGCATATAATAAACTTGAATATTTTTGGCGAATACAATAAACTGACGAAGTTGTTTGTGTCGCCAATGTTCGCCAATGTTCGCCATTGTCGCCAGTTGAGTGATGAGGGATTGTTGTTGGTTCTCACAAAATCCCCCATTATGTCCTGTTCACATTGGGAGAGGAAAAGCTTCCGGCGTCTTTTTATAGCCAACGGCAGCATAAAAAAGTGCCGTCTTTCGTCGCCATTGTCATCGGTTAGAAAAAGACGAAGCTGACAAAGCCAAAAAATACGCCAGAAGATTTTGACTACCGATATAAACAGGCTATTTGTTTCCATAACCATGGAGGACTTAGAAATATGTAGCTGAACGACATTATAACATACAAAACCACACTGGATGAAGAAATGTTTTAGATCTTATTCTATCTGGAAACATGTAAAGGTCATCCAATTAACCGTTTATTGATTTCATCACGGTGGCAATGGGAACGTAATAAACTTCCTGTTGTGTTTTAATTGGTCTTTGGGTTACGTTGTCATATTGTCTAGCAACTATGGATCTATTTAATTCAACTAAAAATACAAAACACGTAAACAATTAAATGTTATTTACTTTGATGACGAATAACAAAGGCCTGGGGCAACTGTTTTGATGTTGTTATTAATTTCAAGTTTTATGATAATACGAAATAAAATGGTTTATTTATTTGAAGGTAATATATCATCGCAAGGACATGGTTGTTTACTTGTAAAGTACTGTTTATTCATTGCGCAAATATGGTATCTACTTCATATCCGGAGATGGTTAAAATAATACACGAATATTATGTATTGCATCATTCGTACTAGTCGAGTAATTTCTTAATTGATAAGAGTTAATCTTGAAGAATTTATCAATGCCGAGAGAACGTGGTAACTTCTTCATAAGTAATATGGAATACGGTAACTTCTCGCTGAATCGGTAGAGAATGTGGTAACTTCGTCATAAGTAATAATGAATAATCCGTGAACAATTCTTCGTAAGTCAATAGCGAAACTTGGAACTTCATTGAAACTCAATAAGATGACAACTTTTTAAATACTCTAGAAACGGTTTGTTTCCATTCAGGAGTTTATAGTAGGTACTATTAAATATTACATAAGGTGTATGGAATGGTACCTAATATACGTGCAAGTTAATCTTGAACGTGGTAAATTCTTCATTCATACATTCAGAATATTGTAATATTATAACTTTTATGTCACGGACATTTATTCAAATATTGGTATCCTTCCAATCAAGATCCACCCCAAATATGAAATGACAAGCACCATTCTACAAATCACTCAGCAAACAACGCACACTAACATCAAACCCCTATACAATCAAAACATCCACCAACATAACACACGAAATAACAATAAAATTCGCATTCCACTTACACACACCACAAAGTATGGGATAAAATCTTTGGTATATATTGCCTATGCCTATACATTATATAACTCGCTTCCAGATAAACATAAAAATAGTCAACTTGATAAAAAAATCCAAAATAATGCTTTAAAAGAATATTTTTTAAATTCGAGCGGAAAATACCTAATTTCAAAATCAGTTTTCTTTTCCCGGTAGCGTGAAAACATCCTCATTTACTGCACTTCAGGGTTTTATTTTTCTCGGTTTGTTTCCATTTATAATTAAGTTGTATCTTATATTAATACTAAGTACCTAATTTTTTACACTGTATTTCTTATTATGTTATATTGTAATATATTGTTTGCAACTATGATTTTTGTTGTAACTCATGTATTTATTTAATTTCCACTGTCCCAGAGTGAGTTTTAAGAACTCATCGGGATTGCTATGTATGTTAGCAAGATATTAATAATAATATTTTTTTAAAACATGTTTGAATCAGATGGCTCTGCTTGATACTCCTTACATAATAATGGAATTCCTGCTAGATCCATTGCTTGGCTGACGCCAAAGCGCAATCTTAAGTAATTATTTAATGCCGACCAACCGACATGCGGGCCTGGCATTCCATTCGTCAAACACACGTACAAATAAATAGTATTTGTCACGGATGATCTCTACTGTACAACGTACAATGAAAGGAAACGACGTTAACAACTAAAGTTGCATATTGTTTGATTCCAAATAAAATCCCGTAGGGATTCTGGGCTATTTTGTTCGCGGGGTAATTTTGAAGAGGCTATTTTGTCGCGGTTGTTTTGTGAACTACACTACAAGTTATTTATTTTAAATCTCACAGTATTAATACCCAAAGAATCTTCTGTATATTTTTAATTAAAACGTCACAAGATTCACAACTGACTGGAGCCAATAGGATATTGCCCAATTCGGGGAATTTAATGGTGGTCGAAAGAAATAGAGGAGCGAAGAAGAATTACCTGGCTATTTAGGTCTAGTCACTAAAAATAGAAGTCAACTCAAGCCACCGTTCATTTCTGAATGGTGGTCATACACTTGGGCGATACTGAAAGAATCTTCTACTCTGGAACGAACCAACCGTACAAATGGTTTCAATTTCCCTCGAATTTGTGGCTGGTTTTTTTTTTTAAATGCCATCTAATAAATCATTTTTCTTATCGTCCAAGGTACTTTTCTCCGTTTATCGAGTAATTCTACGCCTCTGTCTAACGCACGCGCGAGAGAAAGATGGATGACGCGTTGGAGAAAAGACATACGTTTGTTTATAATGAAAGAGTAAACCCATTGCGAGAAAGAGAGGCTAGAGAACGCGAGAAAAGGACAGAGCGACGAGATAGATGCACTGCTTTAAAAGGTGTGAATATCGGCTAAATATTGCCGGTGAAGATTTTACCTGAGTTTTTTTACCAAAGCTCCATGATGAGTAATTGTTTATCAATGTTTGTGATAACATTATTTGTACTGTGAACATATTAAAAAACCCCAATACGTTCAATAAAAACTCGAGAAACACTAGAATACTAAGCCAATTTATATAGCGCCATTTTGGGGAAATATCACTTTTTTTTTTTTTAAGTAAGACAAACATTTCCGGGTTACGAATAACCTGACAATATTTGAAAAACTCCTACCGCCATCATAAAAAAGCGGAAGATGTTGCTTGTGCAATGATGGGGGACTTAGCCAGCAGAGGAATTGAACGCACGACGCCCGGGTGGGAATCCGACGCGTTCTCCACTCAGCTACCGACCGGTTAAGGGGGCCTTCAAGGGCACTTTTCTATTCCTACCACCATAAGATTTTTTTTCTACTTTACCTTCGTCAATTATAATCCTTTTCATTATTTTTACCATTTGTCTCACTCTTTACCCAAACGACATTATGGTTAAAAAATATAATAATCACTAATTAGATTTGAAAAATGGATTATTTATGATTTCATACGAAAATTCCACTTATTTTATACCCACTGTAAATCTAGGTTGTTAAAAACATATTATATATATTCGTAAAAAGCATTAACTTTGTGGCTTGCCATATTTATAAATAGAACATATATAAAATATTAAAATAACATATACAAAATATTAAATAAAAAAGTGGTTAAAAACAAAGTATATATGTTCTATTTATACATATTATATAGCTTATTTATCTTAGTAATAATACATTTTTTAGTTTCATAATAACGTATTAAATTTAATTATTTAAAAAAATATGTATAATCACCCAATAAGCCCACAAGTTTATAATTACATTTTTTATTACTTTCCTGTCCTTAGTTACCCGTAAATTAATGATTTTAGCTGGTCCTATTTTTAAATAAAACTTACTCTTTTAGAGCGATTAAAAATACACCATGATCCTTTCTTTACTGCACAGAGTTTGCTAAAAAACTAGAACCTTGTTTGAAAATATTTACGTATTTGAAGCCCTATTTTTTGCTGTATTTTTCTTAACACACGAATGTGTCACAGATTAGTATATTTTTAAAAAATGTTACAGTTCCACATCAAAACAATACGGCAAATATACCAAATTCTTCTACTGTATTGGCGTGTCGGCTAGCAGTTATAGTTCAGAATCGTTTAGAAGTTTTGTATGACATTGCATTTACTACGTGGTATAGTTTATATTCCACCGAGTAATGTAAAATGATCGATAGCTTTTACTAGGATTTTGTAGGCAAGTCTGTTTAGTGTTCAACCCTCAAAGCTTTCAAATCATTGAATACATGATTTATTCTGTATTTATAGGGGTGGGTTTGCCGTTAATTCTGTAATGCGCAAAATAAACGACGTAGCCAGAGTCTCCATTACGAAAAAATGAGTGGCCTGCAAAAGAAAATAGATTAAATGTTTTCACTTTAAATTTCAAAAGTTTTATTACTAAATCGTGTTTGGACGATTCTAATTTACTGATATCGCTAAAGTCACTCGCTGAGGAAGCTAGTGGAACTATTAACATGACACTGCCAACTCGGGAGACACATGCAACTGTTGGGAGCGGAAAACACCGATAGCTGTGGGAAATGAGAAAAGAATGAAGATTTCTGATTCACCTGTGGTGCCAATGTCCCACCTGGATATGTAAAACCCTCTTATACCTGGAAAGACACGTTGTGAATACCAATGACAACCTTTGTGAGCTTTATTAGTGGGACTGGGCTACTGTCATGGGAATAAGGTAAACATGGGAGAGAACACAATGGGCTTATATTCTGAGTGTTTGCGCGAGCTATGCAAACCTATCAATATTAATAAACAGAATAAAGTCACATTCACAAAGAGCGAAGCAGTTTTGGTCATTCTGATTTGTATGGAATTCAGAAGATATATTTACCATCATTATGAAGAGCTTAAAGCTTGTCAACAGCGTACATACCCTGCCTCAAAGCTCCTTTATATGATATAACTGGCCTCGGGAGCTTTTTGATGTAGTACTCTGCGTTAAGTTCAGACAATACTCTAGTGAAGAATATTGAAGCCTCATTCGCTAAATAAATCTTTAAGCGGGATAACATTTTCGCCATTCCGATTTTGTGTGAAATCTGAGGAGTGTGCACAAGAATAATTGTGCAGAGCGGTTTAGCCTAGATTCTCAACAATCTGAATGATTTTAGCTACAGCCAGCGTAGATTAACTTAACCTTTGACAATCGCTAATCATTTTATTATTCAGTTTATCTTTGATAAAAACCTGATATTTTTGAAAATTGTAATTTGATTGGATAAATATGGATATTTTTCGTATCTTCTAAAAACTGTGTGTTAATATTTTTAATATATATATAAAAAATATGAATGTCAATCTGAAAAGTGAGAGCGAGCTAGTCAACTTAGCGTCGTATGAGTTTCGGAAAGGTGAGTTTTACCCCCTTGCGAATGAAGATTTAGTGTTAGTTGATTTTTAGTGTTTTTTTATCCAAGACCTATTACCCGGCTTCGCCCGAATTTAAACTTTAACAAATCTCTCAAAGCGCCCTTGAGGTGATATTTCTGTCACAAAAACGGCGCTATATAAATCAGCCAATTATTACCATATTACAATAAAAAATACATAATTTGACCGGTCGGTAGCTGAGTGGACAAACGCGTCAGTTTCTCAACCGGGCGTCGTGCGTTCAATTCCTCTGCTGGCGAAGTCCTCCATCATTGCACAAGCAACATCTTCCGCTTCTTATGATGGCAGTAGGAGTTTTTCAAATATTTTCAGGTTATTCGTGACCCGGGAATATTTGTCTTTCTTTTTATTTAAAAACAATAATAAAATAACTAAAACTAAATTCCAGCTTGTTTATTGTTTTCACCAGTTTAAATAGATATTTCAAAGCCCCATAATTCATTACGAAAATGATTTTGCTCACTGTAAAAAGTTTCGTTAACCTAGAGATTCCAGACAGAAAGATTTGCAAATTTAATGATGCCAGAGCTCAGCCGTGGAGGTTTTTTTTTCTTTAGAAGTAAATAAACATATTACCAGTACATGCGAAACCCAAAGATGATAAAAAAAATAATGCTTACAGTACTTTTATTAGATCGACTAGTGGTCGAGTGGCAAAAATCGTCGAGTTCTGCTAACTAGATCCTCCACCATTGCACAAGTAACATTTCCCACTTATAATGAGGGTTAAGGGAAGTTTCATTATTTTTCTTCTCCTGAAATCTTTACAAAAAAGTGATGAAGACGTTGCGTGTAAAATTAACTTGTTTGATACAAATTTAATAAATGTTTTATCCCCAGGTAACAATTGGCTCATTTCTATAGCGTTGTTTTCGTGAAAGTAAATCACCCCGAGGGCGCTTAGTAACAACCTATAAGGTAATATTATTTCAAGGGTAGGCTAAATCCTTATGGGGAATGGCTGTTAGGGGGTACAATAAGGAGGAATGTGGGCGGTGGGTGCTCGCTAGGAAATATAAATATTTTCGCGTGACTCTCAAAGCTAAAAATCCAGCAATTAACTGCTTTCTACTGCGCCAAACTGTACACGGAGCGAGTGGAATCTAATAAACTGAAATATTGGATGTAATATATAATTCTACTGAATTGTTGTACAAATAATCAAAAACAATTAATATCCGTAAAATGGTAATGGTACATTCTACAAACTCTAAACCACTTTTAAAATGAACTAAAATAACATTAGCTAATAGACAAACAATTTATTTATGCCCCCTAAACCAAACCTCAATTTAATGCAAAAACACAGCAGCTTTAACTTTAAAAAGAAAGGAAAACATTCCCGGGTTACGAATAACCTGACAATATTTGAAAAACTCCTACTACCATCAATATCAGGACTGAGTCATTTAGATACTCGCTTGTACCTAGATTACATGCAGTGGGTAATTCTTTCGCTGAAATAGTAGATACCCTAACTGCACTGAATCTAGTTACAAGAAGGCTATAATAGCATACCTCTTTCAAAAATATTACTGTCAATTTATTGCATTTTAATATTTCTATTAACTTACTTATGTTTTTGGGTGCTAATCATTTACTCAGTGTTATATTTATGTCACTATTATTTTATAAATAACACAGCTATGTAAAAGCCCATAAGGGCGTATATAAATAATAAGCGGAAAATGTTGCTTGATCAATGATGAAGAATTTAGTTAGCAGAGGAGTTGAACCATGGTCGCGACGCCCGGGTGGAAATCCGACGCGCTAGGCCACCCAACTACTAACCGAATCACACAAATTTTGAAACCATCTTGTTTTCGTTGACGATTAATAAGACAAAGCGCGTTTTGAATTTTTGATATTTAAAAATACCTCGTTAATCGTAGCTTCTACACCCGTTTGATCATTGACCATAACCAGCATAACTATTGTGCTTGACGGTTGATCAGAATTTGATTAAACGCTGAACGGGCCGAGAATATGCGATTAACGGGAACTTTCAAATGAAAAAATATCGCTAATCGTGAATTCAAACATCCTAACCTTAAATTTTGTTAGTGAAAGGTAATTAATACTATATTACACGTACGACTGTGAACTTTTCAAATTTGGAATTGATGATACTTTCCTAATAAAGTACCCACCTATAATATATCTTAACAGACATTATTCTATATTTGAAATGGGTAGATTAAAGCAACTAATACTTTTTCTTGACAAGTCAAGTTATATTCCGTGATTTTTCGAAGGTAACAACCACCATTATTATAATATACGTTGCAAAGTTTTGAAGTTTAAAGATACAAGGCTTTTCCTTTGACAATGAGCTTTTTATAGATACGTTTCGCTCGATAATGGATTGACTGCCACTAAAGCCCAGGCTTCCAGATTTGAGGTGAAGGTTAATACAAAATTTACGTAGGTAGGTTCGTAATATAATATTTATTACTATTATCTTGGATAGGTAGGCACTGTGGCAGGAGCTAAAAGCTTAGAGAATGCCTGAATCATTTTGCTGCTTAAAGCTATGCACGTATTTTATCGACAGGTTCAATTGATTATTTATTTCTCTTACCTTTAAAGTATTCCTCGATACACGAATATTAACTTTATTTTTATGGCTTGTAAATGTAAATGATTTATAGTCTTACCTTTTTGCTGTTCAAATCTCGAATCTGTTATCATACTGTAATGAGTTTTTATGGTATTTTTTTCTTCGCCTAATTTTTTTTTATTGGTTTAATCACCAATACTCGTCTACTACCTGATTATTTTTATCATGATTTGTTAATGTTAATAAGTTCTTATATCATGCTTGTCTAATCTACCTCCGAGGCAAAGGCATTCCTAAAACGAAGGCTTTACCACATTTGAATTATTAACAAATGTTTTCCGAAGACGCACTAGTCGAGGACACCCGAGAAAGACATGGCGCGATTAAGTAAATCAAATACTTGAGTCGGGTCATGTGAAGAGTCAGAATAACAGAAGAGTATCTATGAGACGATGTATGAATGTGAATGAAGCAAGGAGTGTGTGCCAAGACAGAGTTATATGGCGGTCCGTCTTCTCTGCCTACCTCTGCGGAGAAACAGAATGATGGTTAGTTAGTTAGACACTTGCCATTCACATTCTTACCGTAAAACGATTTTCAAAATTTTCAAATCGTTTTTTAGCAATTACAAAACGGGTAAGGACCAGATTTTATTTTTATATGCCATGAATTAGTCACTTTTCGATATAATCCTTAAAAACATTTAAAATCGTAGTAATTCAAACCTTAAAACGTTAACGTTTCTTAACCTGCTACGGCAAACTCAACCTTATACACCCTCCTGCCGTGCGGCAAACATTCGTTTTGTCGTCCGCGGTTTCAGGAGTTATGTCCTTTTTTTTCGTCTGCTGCGAATCTGTCATTCGCCGCAGACGTGTAATTTATTTTAACATATTCTTAGTAAAATCTCATATTTTTAACATTTTTACTTCACCTACATGTAAATAAAGGGCTGTTGAATTTTTAGCAATTTAATAGAACATAAACGAATATAAATTGATTTGAATAAAACTGACCCTTGCAATCCACATTCTTGCCCCAAAAAGACAAAAAAAATCCTAGTTATTTGGTATGGTGAGATGGTATATATACGGCAAATTTCCGAGTGGTAGATATTCTTAGTAAAGCCCTGGTGAAAAACCACCACCCAGAATATAAGTGTTGTTTGAATTGGTTTTAGCTGTATTTGGTGACCAGATTTGGATCGCCTAGTACTTACCAACCTCCCCCTCCCCATCTTCTTTCCCTCCCCAAGTCTTTCGGTCTTATAACTCTTGGCTGGTACTCATTAAAAAAATCAAATCTCCATTGCACGTCTATTACCTACATTTTTGTTGTAATACGTTATGAATCGTGATGACTTTACCTACGCCTCCCATGGGCGTGAAACTGATAGCCTTATAAACGTAAGCGCTTTTAAAAATGGCTCTCCATTGAGACCATACATATAATACAAATGGCAGACACACGAGTTCACGTAGAATCCATTATTTATAAAGAAGTGAAAACGAAAATGTCATACAGCAAATGACATGAACCATATCAAATTCAATGCCGCCATTATTACCAACTTCCTTTCCTTTGAAAACTTTGTAAACGAGTTTAGATGCGTGTTAGGTTATTTTATTTGAATGCGTTAAGACGTGTTTCGCATTTTGGTTTACTTTTGTAAGCCGTTATATAACGAGACTTGGAATTCTGATACAGGCTTATTGAATGTAATTAACAAAAACAACAAATCCTGTGTTCCTAAGTCGAACGGGAATGAAGACGTATGCAAATATGCGCTTTTTTCGTCCCAGTTAAACGCTGTTTCTCGCTCCGTCTCAGATTTTGATCAAAGCGTGATCAGTTGTCAAGCATAACGGCTATGTTGTTATTTTATGTATTCAAAATGACGCTGATCGTCGATTTGACTGTCATCAAAAGCGATGTAATTTAAAACACCTCAACCTTATTTATAAACAATCAAGTTGTTTGCGCAATGTAATTCTTTGAATTTTTGGCACTTAAATACACGTGAAATACTCGACATGAAATTCGGAGCCATCAGAAATATTATTGTTACACTGTTTTACAATTTCCGACATATAAATGCAGTATTTATGTAATATTGTGTTTGGGGGTTACTGCTAGATGTGCCCTCTGTCATTTTTAATATGTATTAGAAAGTATACCAACATTTCGTTTAGTTTAATGCCAATGTTAGTGAATGTCAAAATAATATCTCGCCATTTTCAACCCCTAAAAATCAACAAACAATGGTTTTTATTGAATAATTCACTTATTGGACATAGGCACTTAGCATTAACCCCCAGATATAAATCAACAATCACCCGGCTTAATTTAAATTTTCAATAAAGACAAATCTTTAGTTCGCAATAAAATACCATTTTTTCATTGAAGAGGACACACCACACCAGAGATATTCAATTTCTTTGACTTATGTAATTGCTAGACGGCCATATTGCATTGAATGGAAGTTCACATAATCATAAATCATGTATTGATAATATTTAAAAAAATGTGTTTAGTACAATCGAATAATGTTGAAAAAACTTCCCATAACGATGCGACCTTTACAATATTTTCATGAAACCAACAATGTCTTTCTAAAGCTGTATGTTTTTCCTAACCTATATCAGTCTCTTTTATATAGTTTTTCATCCGCTCAAAGATAATGGCTCGAATTCCATTCGCTCCGCTTGGTACTTGTTTTTCATTTGCTTCCCTTGACCTGACCTATTAAAGCAATCGATTTTGGGGTACACCCGATTTTAAGGGAGCTTTACAGCAGCCTTGAAAGCTCGTTGTTACACTGTAATTACATTATTTCCTTACCTACAACCTGTGTTATATTTTTATTTACATCATACGTTTAGAGATCGCGCTTTTGTAGCAATTAGCTAACCGTAATACAGCTTTGAACATACTTCGCCTTGAATTGAGACCCGGTTTTTTCAAAATTAAACTTGGCTATTTAATGTACCTACATTTCCACTGATCTCTAACAAGGAAAATAAAGAAGAAAAAACTAATTACTGTACATAAAATAAGAGTGCCTTCCTTGTTCATACATAATATGTTTATTGGAATAAACAGACTAGGTAAAAATGTATGTATTTAGGAATAAAAATCGATATATCCGAACAATCAATAAACCGGGGCCCTAGCACGAAACATCGATACAGATTTTATCGACAATGTTGTTAATTTAGAATCATTCCCGAGCCCAACTGCAGATTGTCAAAGAACAAACAACATTCCACATTGACTAAATTAAGCATGTTTAGTCGACGAGACTTGTCGTAGGTTCGTTGGCGATCTGCAGTCAGGCTCAGGAACGATTCAAAATTATTCACACTGTCGATAAAATTTATGTCGATGTTTCACGCTAGGGCCCCTGAAATCTGTTTGTCTAAAAATCTCTCAACGGTGAGGTCTGGCGTCATAAAATTTGCATACCATTTTCTGTTCGTCAACTATTTTTGTCTCCAAAACGTAATTTTAATCATGAGCTACAGTACTTCGAACAAAATGTGGGACAAGTTTAACGCTTAAAGAAACCGTAGAGCGCCATTATTGTGATAAATTTGCATTCTTATAAATAATCTTGTTCGTTATCCTTTCCTTTATTTTATTACATACTAAACGAGTATGTGTCTAAAATAATGGTTGCCTTTTCTGAATTTGGTGGGCCCAGCAAATCTTCTAAAGCCTTATTGAGATAAATTGTGATAAATCGTGGAAGATAAATTTATTATAACTTATTACAATCCATTATTTTCGGTCAGGCGAATTTAATAGCTGAGCCACTGCTCAAATTGAAACGGAGCAAACCGGAACGCAGCTCCGGTTCAAGAAACATATCGTTTACACCGGCTGTACAATCTCTATACTATATAGGTATTTAGTTTTTTTTAATTGTTATTATTATTTTCTACTAATTACATTCACCCATATAATAATATGTTGTAATGAACGGTATGTCTACATGGTATTCAAGTAACATTGTTAATGATAGATCCAGTCTGAAAAAATTTTATTTGCGCTAATTAGACCATGTTTTTCGCCAGATACGTACCTACTGTAAAAAATTATATAATTTTTTTTTTAATTAGCGAAAACATGAAATCTCTTGTGTCAAGATAATGATCTAAGTATTATAAAAACTGTATGAAATACACTTTGTATACATAATGTATTCATGATTCTATAAGGTTTTATAGAGTAAGCAACACTCGGCGGTTAAGAACTCGACTATGAATCCAGAGGTCGTGGGTTCAAATCCCAGCGTGCGTAAATATTTTTTATTTAATTATTACGGGTTGTTTATTATTCAATTTATTTTAAATAATATATAATAATCTAACGAAATCGTCATAGTGCTTATAAAGTTTTTTTCATTTCTCTAATTTCAAAAATGTCGTCGCAAGTCTCGAACGTGTCACCTTCACGCTCCCAAAATTAACCGCCACAGCATCCCGTCTTATCAGATGCTGCATTCGTCTCCCGGGCGGCTGATTGGACGTCCATCTGGCCATGAATGCCGGGCGTCACAATGAACTTGCAGATCGCTTCGCTCGCTACGGAGATTGTTATATCACCTGTGGCATGGACCGTCGAAGATGGGGCGTGTAATTGATTGAGACTATTGGTGAATCTGGCCCAATGAGGCGGAAACTTATGCACTAGCGATTTAATTATTTGTTTGTTTTAAAAAATTTCCATTAAATAGTTTTACACATTAACCCTTTCATACACGTAATTCAAATCTTTTGATTTTCAAATAAATAAATATTGTAACCGAATAGGAATTATAAGAGAAGAATAGCGTAAATTTTCAAAAAAGGTTTATGTTTCCCGCTGCTAGATAGCAGCATAACTAACACGAGTAGACACATTGCAGAACCCACAATAAAATAATACATAGGTGTTTGCAGGGTGCCAACACATCGTCGGAGAAAGTTAAGCTTAAATAAGATAAAGGGGTTGATTTTTGATTTTTTTTTTACAAAATCGTAAGTGTAACAACATGTAATATAGGTACGTAAAATGTATGTGGCCGACCGGTTAAGATCTTTGGCTCCGGGTCCAGAGGTCGCAGGTTAAAAACCGGCTTGCGTTAATTAATTTTAATTGAATATCGTCGCCGGAAAGGCAAAAGGGTTAAAGCGCCATTTTGGGAAATATACAGCAAAGAACCCTTAGTTTTTTTTTTGTTTGACAATAAAATTCATAAGTCTTAAGTACCTGGTTGGATTAAAAAAAAGTTAACTAAGGTTACTCAATGCTCTTAATGAGTTACTTGAAGCGACAAAAATCTAAAAAAGTTACAAAATTGTGTCGCTTGAGTCAAGCCTTCTCGCAAATGGTAAATATATTTTAGATGGCTGAAGGGCCACAAAAGTCTTCAGAATCAAACGAGAGTCAGAGCATTCGATGCAAAAAAAATAACTGATCAAAACTGCATATTTAACTCATTTTTGATCAAAATGTTGCTTCCGCCCTTTTGTCTTTCCAGCGACTATATGTTAAAATTAAATATAGTATATTTGCGGCACGTTTTGAGCTAATTGCTGATTTGTAACGATGTCAAATGTAATGTAAGTTTGAAACACCCCTGCCTTAAAGAATTTAGATATAATTTAAATTAAACGATAATAACATATTATATAACTAAAACCATTTTATTTTAACTCAATAAATTTGGACAAAGAATTTTTCATTACTTCTACATCAACTTATACTCGTATAACACTCTTCCTCTCGAACTGGATTTAGAAAAAATACATAAAGACAAAAATTGTGTAGACTAGAAGAAGAAACATAGAAGCCATGATAAAAACAATGTTAAGAGATAAATTATTTTCCTTTTTATTCTGTTTGCCATCTACTATACCCTTTTAAGCCTTAATTGAATTTTATTTTCATGATCTCTCTCCTTTTTATTAAGTATTTTTCTTACATCGCAACTGATGTTATTTCATACTAGATAAAACATATATTTAAAAAAGATAATATAAATAATCTAAAACGGAAAAAAAAGTCAGAAACTAAAAAGAACAATGGTCATGACTGAGACTCGAAATCGGAACCTCTCCTCTATCTGGGATTAACACTCTGCCAATTAAGACCTCATTAGAAAGTGGCATTTTTAAACGATCTTATAATTTTATTGAAAATTATTAATTTTTGATTTTAGACTGAAAAATAAAACTTTCAAAAGTTGAATATATTTTTTACTTGTACTAACTAAATTGTTGCACAATGTGGTCTTAAAAGAGGGTAATCTCAGTAGGGACACATTTTTTTCAAACTACAAATAAATAAATAATAAATTGAAAGAGAGTGAAATATTGTTGCTAATGTGTTTCACCGCCAGTTCTATTCATTTCACATATCAAATTCTAAATTGGATTTCTTATATCAATGCTCAGAAATATTACACAATGCTTCTTTTCCGTTAGCACTGCGACTGAAAAAACTCCATTACCGGGTGAACCTAACATTCCAACAGTTTTTTTAATGATATCATCTCCGGTAAATGATAACAAGTTAAAAATCATTAACGGGTCCGCTGCTCTCACCGTGTGAGCTTTTTACAGTTGGCCTATACAATTCCAAAGGCGAAACAGCTGTCACACGGTATAATAAGGTGACCTAACGGAACATGCACACGTAAACTTAGGCAGTAGAGAGCTTTACAAATTACAAAATTAACATCGAAAATTGTTGAAAAAACAGATTGGTCGATAAATGTACGCACGAGCAGTTCTTTTTATGTATTTGTAAAGATCCATCATAAGGCGATTCGAGCTTCGAAAACCACGCTGTTTTTCGGAGAGGTAGGCAGAGAAGATGGACCGCCACACAGCTCCCTCTTGGCTCACGCTCTTTACTTGAGTTATAATAATTTATAAAAATAAAATAAAAACATGACAAACTGTTATAAATTTAATTTTTGTAAGAAATTATTTTTCGTATTTGTAAAATAAATACAAATTAAGGTACCATATAAGATATGCAAGACAAGAAAATAAGAAAAAATCTCAAAAAAAGAAATTTCAAACAATTTCAGACAGTGGTGATGATCAGGTCAATGAAGAGAAGTTCTTTCAAGAATCAATACGATTTCACTTCTGAATCTCTCCTCACTGACGTGAAATATGTCGATTTAGGAAGAGATTTTGTTCAGGAGCAATATACTCCTCCCCAGCGGCTGAACCATTGGCAGGTTGGTCCTACAAGCAGGAAGATAATAATCTATGAAGACGCTGTCTAACTTCTAACTTTATTCACATTCATACACACACTTCTGTTATTCTGACTTTTATATGAACCGACTCGCCTATTTAATTCAATTTGTGCATGTCTTCCTCGGGCATTATTAAATTAATGCGGACATTTTTCACTGTTTTAATCAACAATGATTTATTGAAATAAACTGTACAATTTTATTTTCTTTGGCATTTAAAATATTAAAGTATCGTTTCGCCAATTGAAATATACAATGGTTTTTAATACCGCGTTTTTTTTCCATTTTTACGGCTGTTTCTAAACTCTGTTATATTGAAATGCGTAAATAATATACAATTATTTTAACAACTACTGATTTTATTGTTGTTTTCGCTATGTTATGTGTACTTGTTGATGGTGCAAGGCTATTATTTGCATTTTACTGTATTTCCGTTCAATAAACTCTGTTACACCGATGTGATCTTCTCTGGTTTATAATGCAACGGTAACTTTAATCGTATTTTATCAAGCGGAATAATCATAAGTAATAGATTATATTTATAGCTTATTGTACATAGACGTCTTAGATAATAATAGTTAGGTAGTGGGAGCTAGGAGCCCGCATGCGCATTGCACACGGTATCTTAAATCATTGTTGTTAGCAACCTGTACAAGACTATCAGTATGTCTACATAATAAATCATTTTATTACATTATGGCAAATGCAGGTGCGGTTTCTGATGTACTTGCTGGTATTTTTTTAAACATTTAAAAAAATATATGAATACCGCACAAGAGTATCAACAGAGACAACAGAGATTGGGAAGAGGAAGGTTGGGAAGTACCTGGCTATTCAGATCTGGTCACCAAATACGGCTAAAGCCATTTCAAGCAACGTTTCGATTCTAAATGGTGGTCTTTCACCAAGGCGATACTAAGAGTATCTACCACTCTGGAACGTGCCGCAAATATATTTTTGTTATTATTTTATATGAATCAAATTTGTTATGACACATATTAATTAAATAAAACTTATTGGCGCACGCCGGGTTTGAACCCGCCACCTTTAGATTCGTAGTCGAGCGTCTTACCACTCGACCATGGAGGCCGTCAAAAATATAATAAATCCATAGATATAATACTTTCTACCTTTTTTTTACACCAGAGCACTTTAAAGTTTTTGATTTTGTTTTACAATAAAATTCATAAGTCTTCAGTACCTGGTTCGATTTTGAAAAAAAAGTTAACTCGGGTAACCCAATGCTCTCACTGAGTTACCTGAAAAAAAGTCCCGAACTTGTGTCGTTTGAGTCAAGCCTTCTCTCAAATGGTAAATGTATTTTAGATGACCGAAGGAGCACAAAAGTTTTCAGACCAAAACTGCATATTTAACTCATTTTGACCAAAGTGTCGCTTCAATCCTTTTGCTTTTCCGTCGACGATATGATAATATAGTACCCATTTCCTGGCTCTACCTGTGACTAAATTTTCCCGTGACAGCGTGACGAATGACTTAGGTTTGGCTTACTCACCTTTATTAGTCACAAGGGAAAAGGGAATCCCTTTCGTGTTAAACATTCACCGGGAAGTTAATTAGAAAAGTTCCTAACTGCTAACGGTAATACGTAAATCTCAATGTTTTGAGGATTCAGAATCTACCTGCTAAAAGATTAATTACCTAGGTATATGCCTCGTTTAAACTTTTCAGTATAAAATACGACGTAACCAGTAATTTATTAAAACATTAAGGGACCAGTAATTAATATATTTTCACATTGTTTCGATATGGAAGATACCCTCATCGTTGCTTGGCAGTGATTTTTAATGACTAGATCTGAATAGCAATGTACTAACTACTAACCTTCCTTTTTTACCTGCCTGCCTTTCTTTAGCGTTGTCCAAATGGGCACACCATATTTCCACTGACCTCGGGCAGTGCGAATAGAACTCAAAACTTAAGATAAGTCACATAAAAAAAACCTTAATTTAGTAAAAATATTTGACCGCTCGGACGGACCGCCATACAACTCTGTCTTGACACACACTCCTTGCTTAATTTACGTTCATACATCGTCTCATACATACTCTTCTGTTATTCTGACTCTTCACATGACCCGATTCAAGTATTTGATTCAACTCAACTTCTTCTTCCATTCACTTTCGCATCATATATTCTTTTCACTCTCCTTTGTTCGTTCATTCGCTCTACATGCCCAAACCATCTAAGCGTCCCCTTTTTGATTCTATTCATTACGCTCACATCAGCCTTGCATTCTTTCTGAATTTATTGTAATGTGTAATAGTTACTTAAAATATGTCATATGACAAGGTGCCTCCGAGCCTTTCTGCCCTTGACTACGTCAGCAGCCTCTTTCTTTTGTAGGCAGGGCCATCTACTCGCACAGCCTCTTGAGTTAGTTTTGAAGGTTTTTTGTTTTGTTTAAAGGTTTTGTTCCCGAGTGCACTCGGTCTAAATGTCTATAGTCTACAATGATGAAATAATTAGTTAGTTTACATGTGGTTAACACAAAATAATAACTGGATTTACACATTGTAACATTGAATCATAATTAATAATAAATATTAACTGAAACTAAACACTCTAAAAGGCAGACTCACAAAATATGAATGATCTCAATCTAAAACATTTATACAATGTACAAGGTTATAGATTCTGAATTCGATTGTTCCATATTACCGTAACTCATAAATTTTCACATTCCTTCTCGTCAAACTCGACAAAAAAACTATTTCACTCGAGTCAAATTCAATAAAATAACATTTTGCGCTAGGCACCGAGCAAATACGTCGACTGGGGAATAATTATATTTGGTTAAAATTATATTCAACACAAGGTTTGTATGCTACAGGGAGTACTTACTTTAATTTAATTTCGTCTTTGTCCTCATCATTCTGAAATTAATCTATTATTTTTTTGTTGTGTCTTGTTCATCACAGTTACTATTTTATTTAAATTAGAATTAACACCTGTCATACAAAAATAAATACGTCTTGTTTATTAATCAAAAGTTAGATTTACAAGTTATACAAAAGTCTTAATAATAATAACAGTGAATTTATAAAGCGCAGCTTTGCGATAGTTCAACTCAAGTGCGCTTTACGCAAAATTATCTAACCTAATAAAATAACGAGAAAATAACACACAACAGATATGTTTTTATATATTATTCAAATTAAAATTTTCTAAAATCATGATCGTCATCCTAAATCATGAAAAAAATATCAGATATGGGTAAACTCGTAAATTAATAAACCTAATTTCTACCAACCGTCTAAAGCCAGTGGGACTATGGCATCCCCAAGAAGGGTATGTTGTGAGGCTAAGGGTAGTGTAGAGGAAAATAAGATGAGAAGGGGAAGGTTGGGAAGTACCTCGCTATTTAGATCTGGTCACCAAACACGGCTAAAGCCATTTCAAGCAACCTTTAAAATCTGAATGGTGTTCTTTCACCAGGGCGATGCTTAGAGTATCTACCGCTCTGGAACGTGGCGCAAACATACTTCATATTATTTTATATAAATTAAATGTGTTTTGACAAGTACTAATTAAATACAATTAATTTGCGCCTGCCGGGTTCGAACCCGTGACCTCTGGATTCCTAGTCGAGCGTCTTACCACCCGACCACAAAGACCGTTAAAGCAGTGCATATGAACATCAAAAGATAAAAATAAAATTTACTAAAAGCTAAGGGTGTCAAAAATCCAGATGTAGAGTGTGTTTAAATATAAACAAATTTGCTAATCCAAATAGAAGAAACAATAATGCCTCGAATTTCGAAAAAAACGGTGGAAGCAAAGTTGTACATTTCATAATCTGCAAGTATTAATACGCCAAGCCGTCTTCTGTACATAATTCGTTATGGGGCGCTAACGTTTGCAAAAATTATTCTGGTAATTTTCGCTCATACGTAAAAAAAGTCTGAAATTTTATTCCGACTATGCTTCTTCGCGATTCACTCACTATGTCTCTTTTGACGTATGTGTCAAGACAAAACTAGTATATTTATATATATATTGCGCAAGTACCTATACTAATAATATATTTTCTTTGTTTCAGGGTCAATCAGATTCGAAGGGGGCGCGCAGCAAGCGCGGGGCCGGGGGTGGAGGCTCGGGTGGCCGCGGGGCCTCTATGTCCTTCGGCTTCCGGGGTCGCAAGGGGGGCGCCAAGGGGGCCAGCGTGGCGCCTGAGCCTCCCAAAAATTCGGACAAGAACGGTAATGGAGGTAAAACATATGGCATGAATGGAAAAAAAAAACTCATCTTATTCTGTACTTATTTTGGTATTAGATCAATTATGACTTAAGCATTTCAAAATATTGTTAATTGTTTGTAAAATCTGTAACATAACTATCTAATCTATGTACACACCTTTATTCAATATGTTTTTATTTCTTATCTCAAATCATATTTCAATAGAGATCATTATTATTATTTATATGTTCGTAGAAAGCAATCACTGTGTGGTTTGACACATTTAATAAAATTAAAAAAAACTATGTATAAGCGTTAATTTTTATAACCCACCGGTTTCGCTTTAAATAACCACGGTTTTTCTGAATTCGCCAACCGTCTTATTGAAAAAGATCATAACTTCAATAAAAGCACCGGTGCTCCTATTTTTCACAAAAATGGTCATGGCAACAAATTGAATAATTTAAAAGCACTAGAAATAAAGATAGCCATTAAAATTAATAGCAATACTCTTAATAATCAGTTAAAGTGGTCCAGCAGTCCAATATTAGGTATATTTCCTGTAAACTCATAAAATTTCTCATTATTCTTTAATCACCTTCTCAATTGGCATTTTGCCTCGTTTCGTTAATATTATCTGTCTCTTTCTCTCTGTTCTTTTGGTATAATTTAAATATTTTTCTTATGTTTTCTCACTATTCTCTTATTTTATTTTATATTGTGTTCTCCTTCGTATGTATATATAACAGCATACTGCGTATTTTTTGTTTAGTTTAATTTTGTACCCTGATGATGCTTAGGCTAACAAAATCGGTCTGTCATAAAAAAAAAAATACAATCTGTCGTCTTATACAAAGTTATTATTTTTTCATTTCATTATTATTTACATACATATTATTTGAATAATGGTTATCACAATGATACTTTAATAAGTAAATTTTAATTTTAAAAATATTTTTTCTGGGCTTTACAAAATTCGAAGATTTTCCCTAAATAAAAATGAATACTTTTACCCAAGTTCTGTGTTTAGATAGAATCTTCACTTATGAAGATAATTACGAGAATGTCAAAAACAGAAAAATTGAAAATTGAAAAAAAAACATATTAATACATATTTTTTAATATTTGTTTAATAAAAATGGCAGTAAATAAATGAGATACGGTAGCTCAATTAGTTGATGCATCCCTCTCGAATAAAGAGAAAGTTACGAGTTCGACTATCGGTCGTTAATATCATGTGGTTGGTTTCCAATATCGACCAATCTCTGATGATAATATTTGCTTATAATGTGGTTGGTTTTCAAAATCGACCAATCTCTGATGATAATATATATGGTTATGATATTGTTGGTTTCCAAGATCGATCAATCTCTAACATTATGCTAATTATGTGGTCGGTTTCCAATATCGACCAATCTCTGATAATAACATGGTTGGTTTCCAAGATCGACCAATCTCTGATGATAATATATATGCTTATGATGTGATTGGTTTCCAAGATCGATCAATCTCTGATGGTAATATAGGCTTATGATGTGGTTGGTTTCCAGGGTCGACAGAAGAGTTATTCACGGGCAGCCCCGTTGCGTCGGGCCGCTCGACACCCCTGGCCCGGCCCCGCAAGGAGGCGGCTGGACAACCCCTGCGCACCAACAGGTCTATACCATATTATAATAGGTTATATTGTTGGCGGAAGGTTACTAAAAACATTCTATCTAACATATTTTTGTTTTGAATAAATACCGGTATTAATCTTAAGTGATATAGGGTGGCCAAATATTAACTGTCATTAAAAAAATTTAAACGATCTTTTTACAGAATATTCCATTTTTTTAAATACATAAAATGTAGGTATTAACAAGTTAACGTTTTCAGTCAGAACAGAGACGTTATTTATTTTTATACTAACGGACCATTGTCCGATTACAAAAAAAAAATACATAACGTGAAATGGGAAAAAAGTAACAGAGAAAGAACAGCACATGCATAATAGTTCAATGACAATGACAAAAATAGGACAAACATATACAATTGAAAAAATATTCTAGTCTGAGAGTCTCAAAGGTTTGGGTAGAGTCTTAAAGAATAACAAAAATCATTTAGACTGGTTTTGTTATTATGACATTGACAATTCTTTTTACCCAACCTATACAAACTTGCGATCACTTTCCCAGGGTTTTTACGTCGTACACCATGAGAGAGAAAGAGACAACAAAAATAACACACCGCTTTTATGTACTGTAAGGATGATCTTGGTCTCCCGCGTCTCCGGGGAGTCCGCACACATATTTTGATTTGCTACTAAACTGGACACAACTAAACGGTTTTTTAGGTTATATGCTATATTTTTGTTGAAAACAATACTGTGAAAAAGTGGTTATACGAATAAACAAAAACATTATGTCGACATGTGCTATGAATGAATGCATAAATACCCTAGCCCTAGTCTTAGTCACGCCCAGGTCTGTCGAGTCCGGCAAAAATCATCAAAAACTGACTACACTGCCTTGGATAGGTACCACTCTATATACTCTCTTATTATGTAATTTGTATTTTTTTTAATATGTAAAAATAATCACACACGTATTTTGTCTTTACTGCCAAGAAACAGATGAATATCTACTTAGCAACATTTTTTTAAATAAGAAAATGATTGTGCCTCATAGATTCCATATTCTGTAGATCCCTTCTTTCTTCTTCCTTGCCTCTGGTGGAGGGTCCCTAGGCTAGACTGGACAAAGAACATCAATAACGTATCTGAACTTTGGCAACTTCTCATCCAAGCAGGTTTGGCTTCCGGCAGACCACCATCCCAAAGACGGCCAAGGTGGCGGACGTCAACATCTCGGCGGAGCAGGCGCTGATCGCCAACCACCGGGACATGGAAACCAAAAATAATAATTTCATGAGTGGTATGTTTGATTGCATTATTAAAATTGTAATTACTATATTTATTAAAATTGTAATTAACTTTAAAGCATTAATGCTTCTTTCTTGTTCTTTTAATGTTCAAACTTTTGTGTTTTATATTATTAATATTATTAAAAAATTTAATTCTTTAAAGTTTATCCAACTTTAATATTGATTTTCGACTTGGTAAGAAGTCGATATTTATCCAAGACACCATCTTTCAGGCAGAACTTTGAATATCATCAAAAGATGGCAGTCTAAAATTGGAAGAAATTCAAATATTCAATAATTTTCAATTTAAGTACTGGAAAAAAAAATGCCCCTTTCTAATAAGGTCTTAATGGCTTAATTAGCAGAGTGTTACTTCCGGATAGAGTAGAGGTTCCAAGTTCGAGTCTCGGTCATGATCATTGTTCTTTTTAGTTTCTGTCTTTCTTCTGTTCCACATTTGTGTTTTAAATTATTGACATTATTTAATTAATTTTAAATTATAATAAAGTGTTACATATACCTACATCCTAATGAAGATGTGTTAATTAATTCATTCATCGATTTAGTTACTTTTTCATTTAAGAGTTTTTCCATACGCGGATCTACATTTGAAACGCAAAAGTAAATTATTTTCAGATTATAATAGACAAAATCTGTATTTAGTTTTTAAAAGCATCATATATGAGAAGCTTTTTTCCACATAATTGTGTGGAAAATGGCATTCGCGACAAGTGTAAACACATATTTTCCCATTAGTTATGCAGAACTTTGATAGACGTTAAAATATATAGGTTGTAATGTTTTTTACACCATATTTTTGCCTTTAGAAGTGTTGTGACACGAAACAGGTTGAGGAACGATGATTTAACTCATTGGTACTGAATTGTGCAGGAATATTTTGACTTTAACATACATTTGATTTTGTACTAAAAGTTGCAAATATGTCTTAATCTAAAAAAAATAATGTAAGTAAAAATTTACCTTCACAACTTTACTGAAAAAGGATTCTGAAAAAGTATGGTTTATCCAAGACGCTATCTTGGTGTACAATATATGCCTGGGTAGAGGTTTGTATAACATTACAAATATGGTAGCCAAATTTGAAGAGAATTGAAAACAATAATATTAATAATTTTCAATGAAGTATGAGATTGATTAAAAATGACGGTTTCTTATAAGTTCTCGGTGGAGTAGAGGTTCCGAGCTCGATTCTCGGTCGTGACCGTTATTTTTTCTGTTTCATATATATGTTGAAGATTATTAATATTATTTTAATAATTAATATAAAAATAATAAGCATAAAAGCTTTAAACATATTTCTAATATAATAATAAAGAAAAAGGATTCATTTGAATTTCAGAATAAATAAAATTTAATTTTGCCTATAAATTAAGTTTTTCGAACCCGACAAAGTAAGGGTTGACAGAGAATGACTACCGCCGTACACCCATCAAGGAGATGTGTTGGCATGCATTGGGTTATGCAAAAACTTTTATCTATTGAGTAAAGACATTTCTATCAATCTATACAATTAATTTGCGATTATATTAATGTTGTATCCTGTTTAATAAATCTCAAAAACATAGAATGACAAAACTGGAAACATGCAACAGTAATTATTACTATTGTAATATGGCAATACTTAACCTACCCAGTTAGAAATCGATTAATTAGAGTGCAAAGAACCTCAGCTATCCGCTGCAGAGATGGGTGTGAGAAAAATCCATTTATTTGTGTTTCTGAATGGCTAGAAAGAGAATGCATTAATTAGACAGACAATGAACTTTGAAAATCTTGTATTTTATGATTCTCAGAATCAATTTTATCAGTCAAACACTTTACTATAACTTTGTATTACATTCTCTCCTTCGAGTATTACAAATAGTAAATACGTAGCTGAATTTTTTTTTTATTTCTTACACGAAATCAAAATAAATGAACTTCAGCTTAACAAAAATAAATTCATCTGATATTTGTTCTGGCTATTATAGGTGTGAGTGTTTAAAAAAAACATATTTTAAATTTAATCAAATAAATTTTTACTTCTTTGTATAAATGTTTTGAGGGAACGCCATTCGATGGGTTAACATTTGTGCTAAATACTTTAGTTGGCAAGCTTCTCTATGAGAGCTACGCTTCATTATTCCTGTTTGCAATTTAGCAATATAGCAACCTTCGGCGATAGTGGCACCTTCATACAAATACAATAAAATTAAAATTGGTGCTGGTAATAATTTATTTCATAATTTAAGGGAGGATATATGACGCAAAAGTGAATGGTAGAAGAAGTTCGCGACATCTGAAGAAGATATGCCACAATTAAATAAATTAAATACTCGAGTCGGATTATATCAAGAGTCCGAATAAGAGAAGAGTATGTATGATGTATGAATGTGAATTAAGCAAGGAGTGTGTTCCAACATGGAGCTGTGTGGCGGTCCATCCTCTCTGATTACTCCTGCGGAGAAACGGCATGTTTGTTAGTTACTCACTTAGGTGGAGAAATAATTGTCTTTGAAATTAAACAATTCTGTATGAAATGTTAATTTTTCTGTCCAATATATAACAGTGGTTAAAGTGAGGTTAGATCATATTCATAATCCAGGGCATCTCCAGACCTCAAGCTTTTTCATAACTCTTCTTCTCAATCTTCTTCCAAGCAGTCACTTCACTTCTTCTTTCACTTGAAGTCGAACTCGCAAAAAAGAGATTTGAATTTCTAGTCGGTAGAGATTTTGAAACGAAAAGAACTCCCAAAAAAACACGTTTTCCCTTAGATCGAAGTACTTTGAAGTCGAACTTCAATTTAAGTACTTGAAATGAAGTACTTCTTTATAACCTTTAAAGTTCAACTTCACAACTGAACTGCTGTAAATTGAAGTAGTTCTTTGTAAACTAACTTCCATTGAAGTTTTTGTTCAATGAAATTAAATGAATGAAGTTTGAACTGCCCCAAAATGAAATAGTTCACACGGAGCAGTCACAACGCTAAAATGAACTACCAACTTCAATTGAAGTATTTGTTCAATGAACAATGAAGGCAGTAGGAACTGCTTCCAAAATAAGTAGTTCTTTGTAGTAGTTCTTTCGGAGTGGTCACAATGCTATTTAATATTATTCATTTTATTATTTCTAATTTTGAAAGTGTTAATTCGTGGTGGAATTCCATTTTAATGATTTAATAAACCAAATATATAACTTTATTCCACTTTTATTTTATGACTGGACCGGTTTCAGCCTATTATTAAAATCATGCAACAATACTGATGAATATAATTAAAGTAAAATCATTGTTTACTACCCCTGACATCCCCAAAAATAGTATATAAGCCGTAGGTTAACAACTACATGTACTAGTCTGAAGATGGCCGTCATAGGCTGAAACCGGTCCAGTCATAAAATAAAAGTGGAATAAAGTTATATATTTGTTTTATTAAATCACTATTCATTTTATTTTTCATTTTTGGTAAGGCAATGTGATGTTAATAATATTCAATTAATGTCCAATTTGATTGCTAATATTCTCACTTTCTTCTTCCAGATAAACCAGCCAGACCGGCCAGCGTTTCATTTGGCTTAATACCGACGCAGATCAGTCCAAACGGCCTAGCCAACATAACCTCGCCTCCCAAGCCCACCCACACAAAGCAGACCATAATCCTCACATACTCCGCCAAGCAGTATCCAGCGGCCACCCCGTACAACCAGGCTCTCCGCAGCAAGAGTCCAGCCATACCCAACAGGGTGACTCCGCAGCACGCCCCGGTGAACCCGAGGAGTATGTCGGCTAGCCGAGCTTACACCAACAGTTCTGGATATGACGCGGGAGGGTATAGATCGGTGAATCTGAACAAGTACACCATGCAGACGAACCAACTGCCAAAGCCACAGTATCCATCAGTCAAGCTGCTGGACAGCAAGAATGCTAAACAGGTTTGTGCATGTTTACTTTACTGGAAAATTGTTAGGCTGAAAGTGAGGAAGAGTTCCCGGCCAGCATCCAAGAATGACGCTAAACGTCACTTTATAGCATTCTAATACAAGCAATACTACAAATGATTTATCTGCAAATCTTCTATGGGTAGTTAGAATAATGTCTGAGGTTTCAAGTGAATACAATTTTTTAACTGTGATCCTTTAAATTCTATGAAAAACATACTGAAATATCAGTTAAAGGTGCAGTTTTAAAACAAGACATTTTGGAATGTTTTATCTAAAATTTCAGTATGCATTTCATGAAGAATTTAAAAGATTACTGTTAAAAAATTATTTTCACTGGAAAACTTAGTCATTTTTATAACTACCTAAACAAAATTGATAGATAAAGAATTTGTAGTTTTGCTTGTACTGGAAAACCAAAAAGTGTGTATTTTTGGGTGCTGGTCTCTAACATAGCTTAAGTCATCTTAACCTCGTAGTAAGAACATCTATTGAGAGAGAGCTAATTTCTTTTACCCAACCTAACCAAATTTGCGATAAATTACTTTCTCCGGGTTTTTACGTCGTATACCGCGAGAGAGAAAGAGACGGCAAAATTTTGGCAAAATGTCACACCGCTTCAAAGTATTGTAACCATGTTCTTTGACTCGTGCGTCTCTCGGGACTCTGCCCACACGCTTTGATGTGCAACTAAACTGAATATAACTCAACGGTTTATTAGGTAATATGGTATATTTATTTTTATAAGAATACTGTGAAAAAGTGGTTATACGAATTAACAAAAACATTGTGTCGACAAGTGGTATGAATCGATGTATAAATACCGTAACCCTAGTCTTAGCCGAGCCCAGGTTCAACCGAGTCAGTAAAACCTAGTAAAAAACTGACTACAGATCGATCTACAGCGTTACCTCTTGTATATTATTGCTCTAAGATCTTAACCTTTACCCAGCCACGGGAACAAATGTATGCGCAAAAACAATGTGCCTTGTGCCTCGTGCACTGGCGCTGTACGTGAATGTTTTCCATAGAAAATGTTTTAATGTCACAAAAAGTGCCGCACACACTCGTTACTCCATATAGATCAGGAACGCGGTGTAAAAGAAGCAATGTTTCGATTCTAAATGAAGGGTGATGATGAGATTATCTATAACGACATGCAAATATGTATATAGGTAATTTTTTATTTGTAATGTATTTTTAATATTTATAACTGTTGCAATAGAGTAAAAAAGAAAACCAACTGCGTTTGCTCCCCTTTTGTTTGTTTTTTTTTAAGACTTGGTGCATACGTCGGGATTATTTCTGCTGCAACACTGCAATTACTGCACGGGATACTATTTTTTTTGTGAATACTTCATAATAAACTAGCCGGTGGCAGTGTGACATCGCCAATCGGGATGTGTTGTGAGGCTGAAATTGATGGAGGGGAAGGAGATGGGAAAGAGGAAGGTTAAGAAGTACCTGGCTATTCAGATCTGGTCATCAAAAACGGCTGAAGTCATTTTAAGCTACTGAATGGTGGTCTTTCACCAGGGTGATACTTAGAGTATCTACTACTTTGGGACGTGCTGCTAATATACTTTATATTGTTTTGAAAGAACACTGTACGAGAGCGAAGAGAGTACGTAGAACGTGTACACTAAGCCTTAGATAATATGATATACGACCATCAGTGGCGGCTCGTGGATTTTTAGTGTTCTTAAGTGCTAAGATTGAAAACAACGTCATTATTGATGTTATTGTAGCCGAAAGCGATTTTTTTTTTCAAAATTTCAATTTTTTGTATGAATATTTCTGAGAAAACCGTGCAGTGCACCACCAAAACTGAAACATCCTGAAAAACTTCAAACAAAAAATATTTTTTTCAAAAAAATAAAAATCTTTTTTGGCTACAACAACATCAAAAACGTCGTATTTTTCAATCTTAGCACTCTAGCATACTAAAAAGTCACGAGCCGCCACTGACGACCATAGGTAATTTTTTGATATTGGAAATGAATTACTATTATCATTGGTATCGTACAATTCACTGTTTATATTATTATGAAATATTCTTATTTAAATGCATAGATTTTTTTTTAAATGTAGAAGTTGACTCCTCATTAGAAAAAATGCATGGAAACAAGGAAGCATTCAAATTTCCACCTAATAAGTATTTATATCTTTTTCGAATACAAATAGTCCATTCATTCTCAGAACTTCTGCTAGAGTGAACAAAAAGTCTCTCCAGTGCATTTTCTTTAGGCCATGGTATTTTTAGTCACAGCTGATGATGTTTTTCTTAGCACTTTGTTGTTTTTTTTTTATTATTATTATTTCCTGCTGTCAAGTTACGAAACTCATTAGTGTCGCATAATGTAACACATCATGTTACATTTCCTGAGGAATATTATGTAACATGATATAATTCTTCTAGGATAACAAAGTTAACTCTAGATTTCACTCATTATCAACAGTAATAACGAAAGTCACAATCTTTATTCAAATTGCGGTAAATATTTTAAAGTTATTATCATTTTTTTTAATTAGGCTAATTACATTTATTTGAAGCAGTAGCTCAATCACCACCTTGAACAAATTTTTAAATGATTTATTTATTTTTAATTGGTTAAATGTCATCACATTCGTGTCACTAAAGTGTAATGCACTCTAAAATGACACGAGGAAGTTGGGAGTATTTTTAGCTGGTCACTTTTACTCGATGCATATCTCAACTATAATGCCCTCTTAAAGTCCATCTTACACGATTCCCTAACAAAGGCACAAATATCTTATTGTCCAAAATAGATTTTAAAATATTTTATTTTAAAGCATTTTTTAAACATTTTATAAAATTTATTCAAAATGAAATAATGACTTTGTATAAGACCACAGATTTGATTTTATTTTTTATGACCGACTGGTTTTAGCTTAGACTAAGCATCATCAGGGTACAAAATTAAATCAAACAAAAATACATAGTGAGTGGTTATACTCGTATACACTCAAACATACAGAGGGAGAACACAATATAAAAAAGAGAACAATAAGAAACAAAAGAATAACATTTAATTTATAACAAAGGAACAGAGAGAAAAAGACAGATACTAAGAGTATGAAAAAAAAGAATAATGAGAAATTTCATGAATTTACGGGGAATATACCTAATATTGGAATACTGGACAAATTTAATTGATTATTAAGAATATGACTATTAATTTTAATGGCTTTCTTCATTTCTAGTCGTTCTAAATTATTTAATCTGTTATCATGGCCGTTTTTATAGAGAATATGAGCACCAGTGCTTTTGTTGAAGGTATGATCTTTTTCAATAAGGTGATTGAAGATTTTGAAAAACCGTGGTTATTTAAACATCTGAGATGTTTTTTTTGATTCTGACATTGACATTACGGGTTGTTTTACCAGTATTATTTATTCATGTTAGAAGCAGTCGTTATATAATCTCACCCTACTGTATGAAAAGGTTGTAATTTTTTTCTGTTACTTAGCATAAGAGCTCTAATTTCATACACTTCGTAAAATTATTACTCCCCTTGTTTAGGTTAATATTTCAAGAAGTATATTAAGCAAGAGAATGGTTAAAATGAACCCGGCTATTACCCCAGATATGATCACTAAGCCGAAACATAGCTAATGCTAAATGTTAAAAATCAATTAAAAAGGGATTAAAACCCGTAACCTGTGGGTGAACAACTGACCGTTTTGCCACGAAGGCCGTCAAAGCTTAAACGAATTGATATATGCTTGTATACTTACTGAATTTCTTCGACATATTATGTGGCATAAATCTCAGACCTGCAAAGCTCAACTTTAACCTTACGTTTAGGATTTAGGGTTGGGCAGTATAGAGTATTCAACCTTTAACTTTCGTAAGTGTACCGTGTATGTTAGTATCTAATTACAAATGGTTCTGAAATTCGCTAGTCAATTTGTATCTATTGCGACGCTGACAAAACCTTTACCTACATATTGCATTCTTATTTTTCTTTTTGTGTTTGAATGGAAGCAATACCACTGTTAGAGAAGGTGATATTTCGTTATACGAGTATAAAGTAAAAAAAAAGTTTTATTAACCTTTTAATGGCATTCCTGGTGTATCTATATTATATATAATGACAACCTACATATTCCACATTGCCCAGATGTGTGGATCATTCAACCGTCACTTTTTATCAACCATAATTAGCGTTTTGAGAAGGCTAGATTTTTTTTCATTGATTGAGGTAATTTTTTTTCAGAATTGCTCTGATTGAGACCACCATTCCGAATCGAAACGTTACTTGAAATAGTATATCTTGTTTAGAGTAGAACCTTCCTCTTCCCCATCTCCTTCTCTTCCCCACTCCCTTTAGTCTCACAACATTCCCTAAATTGTGAATGTCAAAGTTCCACTAACTCAAGCAGTCGGGACTCTTGTGCAACAATCACTTAATCTAAATTTTGATTTATGTACAAAATTATAATATGCTTAACCAGTAAAAAAAATTAAGTTATTACTTAAATTCAAAACCAAAGGGTTTCCGAAAACATTCCTGATTTCCATACATTTTTTTTACGGCATCTTGTAATATGGTCTTGCTATTTCGGGAGCAATCTGAAAGTGAGAGATGCTGTGAGATCTGGTCAGTTGCATAAAGTTTCGGGGCTAAGCACATCTCCACTGTAGTTTCCATTGTGATGTAAACATTACCACGCAGACACCTGCTCAATTGACTGAATTAAAGTTTTGTCGTAAACATTGTCAAATTGTCCAACTGTGTGAAACCAGAGTGAATATCAAAACAGTTTTCGTAATTGTGAAAAAATGGTAATTATCAAATAAACTTTTAAATTAGTAAGTTTATTATTGTTTTTAATTAATCTTAAGATTTAGTGATTCACTAATTTATAGTATTTCTGCATTGTGACTATTTTTGTTTAAATTGGGTCATCTAACCCATTGGATACCAAAGCTAACGAAAATAGTTTAACTGGAAATATACGGTTCCTACATAAAATGTTTTCAGATTTTAAATGTTATGTTTTCACAAATAAAAAAAATGGCTTAATTTGAGACCCACATACAAGATTTCCCCATTTAAGAAGTCATCTCTTTTTGTATTTCTTTGAAAAGCCTTTTTCATTTTCCCATTTGATTGCAACATCACTTCTCGGAAGTTTGTGGAATGTCTACTTCCAAGGGTATTAAAACGTTCTGAAAAGTGAACTTTCTATTAACTATATAACATGTAATGAAAAATGTTTAGTGAAAAAAAACATTTGTCGATTGTTTATTAATAGACAAATTGTAAAATCATGTTTTTCTAAATGGGATGAACAATCATTTTAACGGTAAAAGGCATGTAATTAAAAATAATAATATTCCAGTTTACAGAAGTTAAAAGAATAACATATGATTTTGCTGATCAAAAACTTTACATAAGTTTTACAATAATTTATATTTATTTTGTTTCAGGTGGCAAATAATACTCGCAAAGGTTACGGGTCTTCTGATGGTTCCTCAAAAGAAGGTAAAGTTTAGAACGATTTAAGTTTTTTTACTTTGTGCCTGTCCTACTAGAGGTAGAACACCTTCTTGACTTTCTTTTCTGACTATTGCAAATACTTATTTTAAAGAACCTACTTCAAGCCATCTAAATTAGAACCTTTGGGTTTTTACTATGTTCATACAAGTACATCTAAACTAGACTTAATGCCAGAAGGAAAAAAAATACTACAAAATAAACATAAAATAACTTAAAACATAATATTGTTCCCAATCAATCAAAATTCACCAAACCCCAAAATACGGTTTGAATATCGTTACCCCAGTTTGACAGTTATGAAGGACAAATGATATGAAGGTAAAATCAGATTGGTATGCATTTAAAGTAATAATATTGTATTTAAAAAAAGTAATATACCTGTATTATAAAATAAAAAATCCATCAGAATATATTTATCATTAAATTAAAATTAACTTTAAATCATTTTATTATTTTTATATTAATTATTGAAATAATATCAATAATCTTCAACGTAAATATGAAACAAACAAAAAATAGCTAAGATCTTCCATAAGTAAAAATAGATGGTTTATCCAAGACACCATCTGGGTATATAAAATGTGATCGGGTAGAGTTTTGTAAACCATACAAAGATGGCAGCCAAATCGGAAGAAAAATTGAAATAAATTATTTTCAAATGAAGAATGAGATCGATTAAAAAAGCCAGTTTCATATAAGGTCTCGGTGGCTCAATTGGCAGAAGCGTTACTCCTGGATAGAGATGAGATTCCGAGTTCGAGTTTCGGTCGCAACTGTTGTTTTTTTCAGTTTCATATTTACGTTGAAGATTATTGATATTATTTCAATACGTAATTTAATAATTTTTTTATTTTCCATAAACAAATCATTTAAAATTTTATCAGCATTTTCTCATAGTTTTCATTCAGCTTTCTGCAATGAGATCTACTGACTTCTAATTTTCCTCTTAGCTAAACCGTCGCTGTAACTCTCTTCCATCTCGCAGGTTCGATGACCGAAGACTCGGGAGTAGGTGTGGACGTGGACCCTCCACCCGAGGGAGGCTGGAGCCCCAGCTCCTCGAGGCGAGAGAACCGACGCCCCCGCACGCTGGAGATGGTCATGCGAGGAGAACACAGCTTCCACCTAAGGGAGCTGCAGGTGTCAGATCTGGATATCATGGGTAACTAAAATAGTTGATTGATATCTCATATCGTGAACATTTTACTTGTATTATTTTTAATTGAATTATTTTTGAAGTTCTGTCTAGAAAATTTGATAGTGAAACTACACCGACAAAAGTAAAAATATGTCAAAATGATGTCCTTTTCACAACTATTCACTGCTCTAAAAACTAGACAAGGTTATTATTTCGGGGGCTCCTAAGAACATTAGGGTGAATCTACAAAAACGCAGTTTACAGTTATTTGATAAAACTATTTAAAAAAATGATTCTCTCTTTCAGAGGTTATATATTTGAGTGAACAAAAATATAGTTAATAGAGTTTTATCGGATATTTCTGTCACTAATTATAATTCACATATCAATATCTTGATTCATGTCAAAATATGCATAAACATAGTGAAGATGGGAAACTTCAAAGTCCATTATCGCAGTTTGACGTATTCTGATTTACGGCAGTGTAATCGCTGGTGTGCAATAGACTCACAACTTGCAGTTACATTGTGGGCTTATCTTAAGGCTTCCACAAAGCATCCCCAAAGATTACACTGAAGGAAACCTCGGAACCTCCTATGTGGAGTAAATCATTTTATTTATTCAAATCACTACTAATAAAATTTATTTTCGTAGAAATCAATCATTTTGTGGTTTGAAATATTTATTGTAAATGAAATAATAACTTTGTATAAGATCACAGATTTTTCTCTTTTTTTTGACCGACTGGTTTCGCTTAGCCTAAGCATCATCATCATGTTTAATGGTGTACTCTGATGATGCTTAGGCTAAGCGAAACCGGTCGGTCATAAAAATCAAAACAAAATCTGTTGTTTTATACAAAGTTACTATATCATTTATCATTTTAACTATAATATCAAACCACAAAGTAATTGCTTCTTTCGATAAATTTATATCATTTTCATTGCTAATATAATAATTCAACGTGAAGTTTAGATTCATTAACAAATACGAAATGAAATCAAAATGTATGGATCTCTTTTACATCTGCCGCTAGAGTCGCTGCCAGTGTCTAGCCATTTATATAGGAAGGTGTTTGTTAATTAAAGTAATTGCTTTGCTTTGTTCCCACGAGATCAAAAAACTTAAACCAAACACCTGCATTTTATTTATATTCCTAGAGCTATGCTTTCTCGTTTCATTTGCCGCTTTCTTCTTTTAAAACTTCCCGTTCGCACCAGTGAATGATTTTGTAGATGAGGCGATCGTGACCGACGTGGACGTCATTCCGCTGCCCAAACTCCCCAGCACCTTTGGCAAGGACATCCGGCCAGACCTGGCGTCCGACTACCCCCCTGCCCACCGGTTCTCCAGGCTGCTGAGCAGCGTTGAGGACTCCAGCAGCGGGGAGAACCAGATGAGCAGGTCGGGGCTCTCGACCCTGGAGCGGTATAGACGGGAAAGGCGACCGGAGAGTGCGATGGACAAAGGAGAGGAAAAGGCCAGCAGGGATAGGCTGCAGAGGGAAAAGGTTGAAAAACAGGTAAGAAAGGCTTTTAATTTTACGAGGGTGGAACCAACGGCCTCCATAGTCGAATGGTAATACGCATCCAGAGGTTGCGAGTTCAAATCTCGGCGTGTGGAAATACGTTTTTTTTTTTTTTTTAAAGTAAGACAAACATTCCCGGGTTACGAATAACCTGATAATATTTGAAAAACTCCCACTGCCATCATAAAAAGCGGAAGATGTTGCTTGTGCAATGATGGAGGACTTAGCCAGCAGAGGAATTAAACGCACGACGACAGGGTGGGAATCCGACGCGTTCTCCACTCAGCTACCGACCGGTTATTTCATTAATATCTGTCACAACACATTTAATTCATACAAAATAATATACAAGTATTTTTGCGACACGTTCCAGAGTGATAGATACTTTTACGAGGAGGGAACAAACGGCTTCCATAGTCGAGTGGTAATACGCATCCAGAGTTTGCGAGTTCAAATCTCGGCGTGCGCAAAATCATTTTATTTCATTAATATCTATCACAACACATTTAATTCATATAAAATATATTTACGGCTCGTTCCAGAGTGGTAGATACTCTATGTATCGCCCGAGTGAAAGACCACCATTCCGAATTGAAACGCTGCTTGAAATAGCTTTGGCCGTGTTTGGTGACCAGATCTGAATAGCCAGGTATTTCCCAACCTTCCTCACAATATACCCCAATCGGGGATGCTATAGTCTCACTGGCTCCAGACGGTCGAAAACAGTTGGAACTCTTGTGCGGTATTCACTTTAAAAATAAGGGAAATGATTTAGCAATGTGTAAGAAGTGATACAACATACGCCAGAAGCACTAAAAGGCATAAAGGAGAGTACTTTGGAGGCGACCAAAGTTTCAAAATGTGAAATTAAATATACATTTTAATATTTAAATGCCAATTTGTTTTAATCCCCTCGTAATTCAATATGTATTAGTTTCTATTGCCATTATCTTACGGTCCATATATACATACACAATGCAATAAACATAGCAACAAAAACCAATCTAGTACCTTTCTATGAAACATGCTTGCCTCACAACCTACTGAACAGTATTCAATTACTTACTTCTCTGTGTGTAAATAGTATCAAAATAAAATTCATTATGTGTTGTGTAACTAATGTAACGGCTCAATATTTAATTTATTACTTAAATGAATAAAGTTCATTAACATTTTGGTGAAATTCGTCACTTTCACATGAATTCATTTTATTCTGACTGAGTCCATTATTCTAATGTGGAGATTGTCTTTTGTATGCTTCGCCAATGACTTTAGTCATTTTAGTGACATCATCAGAACTCGTCAGGCTGTTGTTATGACAGTCAGCCTATCACATTGTGTTTAAAATTATATTTTGTTTGTGTTTTTGTAGGATTGTATGAAGGTGTCAACGAGTTCCCACTCTCCATTGACAAGGAATTCAAGTAAAGAGTCGAGTCCATCTACTAAAAGCGAGGAAAGGAGTGATCCATTGGAGGCTTGGATGAATCAAACTGCAGGAGAATCTATGGCGTTGCGGTTAGTTTAAAAGTTTTATTATTTTTTGTTTATTTCCAGTTTTTTCTACAGAACCATTAATTATCTTAGCTAACGTAAAGTTCCATTAACTTCTCATTCATTCGTTATTTTTGCTACAATGTTTTTAATGGCATTTTAACAATATCAATCACGCATCTCAAAAGTGCAGTACCTACTTCTGAAGTGAAACAATCCTTATAAATGTATGGAGGCACCTGTTGGATTTCAAGTGATATTTTTTTAACCTTTATATTTTTCATTCAGTTCCTACCTATCCAACCACTAAGCAATATTCGATTTCTGTATTCAACAACACCGTATACGAAAACAATTAAATATCAAACAGAAAAGTTTTGATGTGAACAAACGTGTTGCTCGTTGGTTTTTCGCTTGTTCGTCAGTTTTGTTGTTCTCAAAATAATATTAAATAAATGTAATTTTGTGAATTGAGAAGACTTAAATCAGTGTGGTATATTCGTGTTCGTCATTAATACAATTATTTAAGAAGATTTCACGAACTTATAACTTCAACTTCATCGGTGAGTGAATGGTTTCCCATCTCTCCTTTCATTCCATAATCTTTCCACAACCATAATTAGACACTTCCATCAAGTAGTATAGTTTATTGTTTTACAGTTCACTATTTAACGAAGCTGAAAACATCACTGAAAGAGTCCCTTCAAAAACTAATTAAGCATATCAAAATGATATTTATACTGGTTTTCTTTCCCTTCTCACACTTAATCATATTTTTTTTATAATTATTGATTACTATATTAATAAAAATAAAATATACACAACTGTAATTGATTTTTAACTCACCAATAATCTGACCACAACAACTCGTTTCAGTTCAAACGATGAGGACATATCGGCCGCCCTGAGCCTGTCTTCCAGCTGTGACGAAGAGCGCGGCTTCAACAAGACGTCCAATTTGCCTTCCTTCACGCAGGCGCGGGTGGAGATAGACCACAACGAGCCGCGGGACTACGCTAAGCTTAGCGCCTGTCCTCTGATGCTAAAGTCTCTCACCTTGAGCCAGAATTGCAACATACAGAGCATGATGATGTCAAGTATGTATAGAATTTTAACCTACATTTATTAAATTAACTGACGCGAAAGACAGAAGCCTCTGAAATGTGAATATATAGGAGCATCTTCAAAATATGCTAGACTGACAGGGTAACCTATTTCGTAAGAAGCCTCTGAAATGTGGATATATAGGAGCATCTTCAAAATATGCTAGACTGACAGGGTAACCAATTCCGTAAGAAGCCTCTGAAATGTGGATATATAGGAGCATCTTCAAAATACGCTGGACTGACAGAGTAACCAATTTCGTAGTTGTTTGTTGAATGACCAAGAATTATGAAGTTTTACTAGCCATAAGATGAAGAAAGCTCCAATATCTTGGTCATATTATGAGTCCTGGCTACTTCTCTGAATTGTCTACACTCCTGCCGGTCTCCTGCTGTTTCCCTCCAGATCTTAATAGACAAAGATGCGGTGTTGACCTCTCAATACTTTTTAGACCTCCAGGCTCATTATAAAGAAGCCTCTTTGGAGGTCAGCTATATTCCATCCTCCATACTTGGCATGTGCCGCGGAGCCATCCCAAAATTATGAAACGTTTGTAATTATGTGTATTTAGTTTTAAAAAGAGTTAAGGTTAGGTTAGGTAAGGTTCATGTATCTATTGAATCCAGACCAAAGGTGATTAACATAGTATATACATAGCATATACACATTACAATGCATTACCCAATGAATTAAAACTCCCAGTTGCGAACAAAAAAATATTGGCAAAAAAACTTAAAGGATATTTTCTCGAAAATGTCATAAATCAGTGATGTGTCCTATCTGTGAGACCTCTGTGTGTGTGAACGTCTTTCTTGTTGTATTTGTGATGTTTATCTATTAAGTCTCTACTCCTATGAGTCTCTTCTTGGTGTATTTTTTCGCTTGTTGCCTCTTCTTTTGTGCTTCCTATTTGGAATTTGTAAGTCTTTATAAAAATATAATTTCTTTTTGTTTTATAATGTTGCCCTTCCCAGAATGAGGTTTTTTAACTCCTTGGGATTAATATACCAAATGTATTTTGAATGTTAATATTTTAATAAATAAAAACATTAAGGCTCACTTGCGATTAGTACAGGGTCAACAACTGTATTTTACTAATATTATTTCATTTCACATCACCATTTTCCTTTTCCCAGCTTCTATGTCGTCATCAGCATTCAGTGGCGGGAGTGATTCCCAGCAATTTACCCTTTTGACGGAAGATCCTAAAGCAGCTCTTGCCGCGCTGGCCTCATCCAATCAGAGTTTGATCGACGATGAAACATCTCCCGCTGATAGTCTCATCTCTTCGAGCAGCGAATCCAACAACGACATGCCCGTCTTGGAGAAGGACACTACTATGTCGTCGTCTGCCTACCACACTGCGGATAATAAGAACGAAGAAAACAAAGAGGATGAAGAGAAGGAAGTCTGTGAAGAAAATATTACAAAGGAAAATGGGTCCAGCGAAAAGTAAGTGTATTGTTTTGTATCTAAAATAACCTAAAAAACTTGAGATACTTAATAAATAAATACTTTTTTTTTTTTAATATTTCGTGGTAAAAGTTAAAGGGAGATAACAATGAGTTCAACATAATTCAATATGAATAATGATTGCTAGCAATCGTTGATTCAAATTGTGTGGGATTTGAATATTCAAACTTTTTAAAGTAACATTAAACATATTACTTAAGTCAACAATTAACTTGTGTTATTTTATTTAAGGATCAGCACCCAAAAAAACAGACGTTTTGGCTTTCTAGTGCAAGAAAAACAACAAATTATTTATCTGTCAATCTATACGGGTAATTAGAAAAATGCTTAAGGTTTCCAGTGAATACAATTCTTAAACAGTATTTTTTTATGAAAAACGTTTAAAAAAAGCCTTTGATGGTTTTAACACTGCACATTTTACTGATATTTCAGTATGTTTTTAATAGAATATTAAGGATTAAAGTTTTTAAAAAATTGTGTTCCCTGAAAACCTTAGACATTTTTCTAACTACCCATAGAAAAATTGCAGATAAATCATTTGTAGTATCGCTTGTATTAAAATGATACAAAATTATGTTAAGCGTCATTCTTGGGTGCTGACCCTTAAGACTAGCCTAACAACTCAACTTTGCCCGAGATTTGTATTGAAAAATATGGAACAAACAATACCGATTCTTATATTTTGATATTTCAATGGATATTTTAAAGCTGTTGATGGAAATGATATTGCAAGCCGAAAATAGTTGCACTAACCTAAAAAATCCTGATGACTTTGGATGTTTTGAGTGACGTGGGGCTTATTTCTAAATACCGCTTGACTTACTTAATTTTGCAGTTGGTGGCAAATAGTGTAAATTTTAGGGGTACAAAAATATTTATTAATGTTTAATATTTCTTTCCTTTATTGGGGAAATATTAGTTTTACTCATTTTTAATTTCTTGTCCGACTGCCAAGTTAATTGTATACCATATTACCAAAGCTAAACAATGTAAGCTGTGCTGAAAACAGACATTAATGGTTGTAATTTTTTAGATACTTTTTTGTTATATATATATATATATTTTTTTTTTTTTTTTCAGAGCCTCTCCTCAAAATAAAAGTCCCCACACACCTGGCACCCCGTCTCACTCTTTGTCCCTGTCAGAAGGAAGAGATTTTCTTATAGATGATGAGATAGCTGACCAGCCAGCTCTAATGTTTGAAGGTAGGCACTATCCATAAAAATCCCGCTTTCTTATAATTTCATCTATCTTCTTCGATGATTATTCATTTATGTTCGACTATTTTCATTCCATGCAGTTAAATACTATTCTGCAGATTTCTGTTATTATTGCACCCCAAATTACCATTGTCTTGTTTATACAACCATTTTTTAAGCCTTAATACAATATAATGATTTTGAGTGATTGCTTATTGCACATGCTTTCTTATTTACATCCGATACAGAAGCTAACTTGTGATAAATCTCACCGACGTTTCCATCAGTTACTAAATGAAAATGTTTACAGCTGAATAGTCAATCATTTGAAAACTGCAACAACACAAAGCAATCTATACCTATTCAATGAATTTGACACAAAACAAATATTATTTTAGAAATTATATTAATTCATAGTTCTGTTCAGAAAATAGAATGGATTGATGCCAACTTACAATTTAACAAACCGGCATTTACGTCATTTCACAATATTAATTAAATTTTATGCAGAAAGCGTTCGACCAACGATTTTCCAAAATTGCGTTATACATATTTTCTTTTAGATAAATACGAGATTTATATCTGCTGAAAACATCTCTAAACATCTGAAAACAAGCTCCAAATGCAATAGATTTTTGTTTTTTTTTTTACTAACGGACATTGCAGATATTTGACTTAAATTGATGTTTTAAAAGATTATTAAATGTAGGATAACTTAAGAAATACTCTTTTTTTTAAAAACACATTGATAGATTATAAATGAGCCCATTTATAATAATGCTGACAAAGAAAAAAAAACACTGATATTCACTTAATAAATGCCGATTACGCATATTATTGCTTTTGCATCGACATATTTTCAAACGCCTTTATCTCAGTTTCGTCTTTTTGGGGTTGGACGCCTTCTGCAAAACTACGTCCATTTAAAATTGTCACAAAATTGCAGTCACCATCATATAGATTTTTTTGACATTTACCACTTCAAATAACGACCGATTTTCGGTCCGTATCAGCCTTTGGTCAAATTTTAATTACCAATACGCTTGAGGGCACATTCAAATTTGATCAAACGCTGACATCGTCTAGGATCGGGCGGTTAATACCTTTATTAATTTAAAAAGGAAAATGGTGAAAATTCAAAATGGCGTTGATAACTGATTTGTGACACTGTCAAATGATTCAGGGAGGAAAATGGTAAAAATTCAAAATGGCGTTGATAACTGATTTGTGACACTGTCAAATGATTCAGGGATCAGACGGCCTGCGTGGTCGAGTGGTGAGACGCTAGACTACTAGTCCAGAGGTTGCGGGTTCTAACCCGGCGTGCTCAAATATTTTTATTTAATTAACATGTGTCATAACACATTTAATTGATATAAAATAACATATAGTATATTTGCAGCACGTTCCAGAATGGTAGATACTCGTATTGCCCTGGTGAAAGACCACCATTCAGAATTGAAACGTTGCTTGAAATGGCTTTAGCCGTGTTTGGTGACCAGATCCAAGTATTTTCCAACCTTCTCCTTCCTCATCTCCTTCCCCTCCCCACTATTTTCAGCCTCACAACATACCTCTATTAGGGATTCCATAGACTCACTGGCACGGTTGGGAGCAGTTGAGACTCTTGTACGGTATTCACGTAAAAAAAAAGTGATTCAAATAGTAAGGCCTAAATCCCTTATTGTTTTTTTTTTAATGGGGAGATAGGTAAATTTAATATTTACTTAATAATAACTACTGACTTTTATTTCGTAATTTTATCTTGTTATTCTTCAACTTTACCTTTTCGTTTTGGAACTCATGTCAAACCTTCATCGATGTGTAATTTGGCCTTTCCTGTCGTGACCTTTTTTTAAACCCGTAACATATTTGCAGGCAACAGCACAGCTGAACAAATGACCTCCTCCCTACAGTTAGTTCACTTTAATACCGCAGACAATACGGCGACACTTCAGGACCATGTTGAGTCACCTTTGGTGACAAAGAAAAACAAAGGTGAGGTGGGGCATTTGCTTTCATCCGTGTAGCGTACTTGGAACCCTTTCAAATCTTTATGTATTAGTTCGAGTAGATTTATGATACATTATCTAGCAGCTTAGTAAAAAAATAAATATATTTATACATAAAGACTGTGAAGAGGTAGAAAGGAGTAATCTACATGAATGGAAAAAAAACTGTTAAACTTTAGATATCGTCAACGGAAAGGCAAAAAGGGCTGAAGTGCCATTTGGGAAGTTTACACCAGAACACTGTAAAGTTGTTTTTTTACAGTAAAATTCATATGTCTTTAGTACTTGGTTGGATTTTGAAAATAAAAGTCAACTCAGGTGACTCAATGCTCTCACTGAGTTACCTGAAGCGACAAAAAGCTAAACAAGTCCCTAACTTGTGGCGCTTGAGTCAAGCCTTCTCTCAAATGGTGAATATATTTTAGATGGCTAAAGGGCCACAAAACCAACCACTGAATCAGAATTCAGAATCAACTGAGAGTCAGAGCATTCGATGCAGAAAAAAAAACTGTTAAAAACTGCATGTATTTTTGACTAAAGTGTCGCTGAGTCCCTTTTGCCTTTCCAGCAACGATATATGTAGTGTCATTTTTATGAAACATTCAAAATGGCTTTCCAGTGTTTTTTTTTTCTAGCTGTGATTAATTCGTTTTGCCGAAATATGTATTTGCCAGAGAGAATGCAAAATACCGAAAGATTAGGGTTATGTTACCTTATACCTTTTCACAGTATGTGTACCATAACTTAAATTGTTCCTGTGTGGAAAAAACAGACCTTTATCAATCCACAAATGAAAACCTTGAGCTTTTTAGACACCAATAATTTTCACTGCATAAATTAATTGGGCAATTGATTCCTTTAATTTTATGTTAGTTATTATTATGATTTTGTCAATTTATTGTTTAGTTTTATGATAGATAGAAAAATACATAACTTTAAAGTAATATATTTTGATTGTATGAACTTTTAAAATTCCTGCCAAAACAAAATTATGCTTGCTGGTACTAGTTTTTCGCTTTATACTATTTTTGCCTTATGTTTTTCATATGTTGAACTGTATATTATATCAAATATTTTTATTAGGCTAAATGATAACAAATCTTACTTAAATAAAATGAAAATTCCTTTCCGGAAATAAAATGATTCATTCAGTAAAATGTAATTAATATCTTTTTCACTATAATTAAATAGTACTTATTAATTTGATTTTAAAGAATAGTCACATTCTAATAATTATTTTAATAATATTATGATTAAAAGTGCTATAAAATTACATTGTAATTCCACCACAAATTACCAGTTTTTAATATTTTATATTCAAATACTTCTTTCAAATAACTAATTGATATGGGTATATTTAACTCTATTTATAATGTTTTTTTTTTAAATTAAAATTACCTTCAAAGGATTAATGCTTATTTATTATTAAATATTTGAATAATATTAATAATCTAAAATACAAATATGAAACAGAAAAAACCAGAAAATAAAAAAGAAGGTCTTGTCTCGGTCATGACCATTGTTCTTTTTAGTTTCTGCCTTTTTTCTGTTTCATATTTGTGTTAGATTAAATTATTAATTTATTTTTTATTGTCATTTTGATATATCAGGGTAACCAGGGTATTATTCATATTTTGATATAGCAATCGCAGAAGGTCTTGCCCATATTTTCAATTTGAATAGAACATATATGCTAATTTTTATTTTGATTTGCCAGGGTTACAAAATTCGCAGAAGGTGTACTCCTCCCCCCTGTTCTCCCGCCGTCCCATGCCCCGCTCTCCCTCCCTAGACACCCTTTCCCCCTGCGACAGCATTGCCTCCGATGATCTCATCTGCGACATGGACCTCAACCACTCCCTCACCAGCCTGAACAGCCAAGATGATTATATTGACAGGTAAGAAGTTATCTACTTTTGGGTTATGTTTTAAAATGTTCACGTTCGATGGTATTATGTTGTTAGACTTTTGTGGTACTAAGCTGTGTTGTTCTTTTTCTTCTTTCTGTCCTGATTATCTACTCTTCAAAGCTGTCCGAAAATTTGGCTGAAAAAGAAAGAGAAAATACAACACTGTAATACCTCAAAAGTCATACAACATAAGGTTGTGTAAATCTTCAATTACTAATACTAATCAACTACTAATTACAATTCTACTGGACCTATTGTTCCTTACGTTGCTTTACCTATCTTGCAATTTTCCTGCTTAGAACTTAAAGGCTCCTTTTTTCACATCAGTCTCACTTGGAGACACCACAGCAACTTAAACTAAGTGAGGAGTGCCTCTACACAACAGACACACACAAATGTTAAAGCGTCATTCAAAGTCAAACACTTCCTAGCATTACCCAGTATTTCTCAAGATAGCGTTTAAGTTTGAGAAAGGCAAGGTCTAGAACCGTAGTGTCCAACTAGATTTTATCTTGGGCCGTATTGAACAGACTATTACGCATATCTCAGAGGTCAGTAGGGATATAAAAAAAAAGTAGGACCATTAATATTGTGGCTAACCATAATCAGTACTTGCACTACAAAATAGGGGAATGATGATTATTTTGAAATGCAATACTTTTACTAGAGTTAAAATTATGTTACGAAATTTAAATATGATGACAACTAAACCAAATTTAATATATAATACTTTAAAGATGATTTAAAAGCTTAAAAATAACATGCTCCCTAAATATCTACTAAATAATATTATATACAATGTAAATGTTCACAATTATCCTACGAGAAGTTGTCGTACTTTTTGGATTCCCAAAACAAAATTTGCGTGTACTTAAAAAAACGTGTTTTACAAAGATATAAAACTTTTTAATAGCCTTCCAAAAGCCCTAAAAGAAGCCTCAAATCATTTTTCGTAGGAGTTGTGCTGAATATGTAGGGAAAAACCTTTGATTTCTATAAATATATTACGTATATAAATATATAGTATTTACATACGTTCGTTCTATTATTGTGAAGTGTATTAATTTTCTTATAAGATGTGTGAAAAAATAACATCTAAATAAAAATACAAAAACAAAAAATAGGAGGTTATTCAGCCAGCCGACGGCACCGAAGTATTTTTTTTCAGCATGTTTGTTCAACAATACACATACCTTACATAAAATTCATGTCTTTGTTATAAAGAAACTATCCAATTTGTTTTTGCTTCCACAAGGCTTGATGGATCCATCCGCAGCGGTCTGAATTCCTTGGAGGACGCCCAGCTCCGCGAAGAGTTGATGAAATACACCATCAGTCACAAGCGGCAGTTGACCAACGCGCTGAACAGCGAACTGTCTCTGAATGGCACTCCAACTCACAAGCACCAGGGACAGTCTGCTTCCACAAGCAATAGTAGTCTTGCCAACATCGGGTAAGTTATTACTGATTTAAGTATTGTAAAATTTATTGAAAAGGTGTTAATACAATGGTTATAGAGCCCGAAGCGAGTGGAACTCTTAGATGAATTAAATAATGTAAATACGTTACTGAGACAACACGCGTGGGTGCACTAAACTGAGCCCGCGAGACAAACCTGAGATTTATTGCGTTTAGTATCACACAAACATTCGTTCGACTGACAACCTGTCACCAGCTGTCACAAACGCGTCGTTGTAGGCTCCTTTCTGGGAAAAAATTGCTTGAGATGTAAAAATCATTCGGGAGCAAAAACCATATCTCATGGAGTTTCTTTCCATTCATAATTACCCACAAATAACTTATTATTTCAATAAATACAGTTATTCACAAGGTTTTCAGCTACTCAAAAATGGTGTGATATAGCGAATGTAGAAATACATAAGTGTGTGGAAGACAGCCACGGCTAGTGGCGCGATACCCGATTATAACAGTAGCGTGGGACGTTCATATAGCTATCTCATCCGTACACACATATTCTTTGAATGGCTATCTTTTTCATAAGCGGGTGAAACGGAAAACAAGAAGGTACTAGTGGTGCTACATTTTTCGTAAGATTTGTAGGAATATGACGTGTCTTGTATTTAATGTCTATGGTGTAACTATGACAATTTCAATTAGGGAATTGCGATGAAGAATGAAGTGAGGGTAGAAAAATAAAAATTGGGATGCAGTGAAGCACTTGGTTATTCAAATCAGATGATAAAGTTATTTCAACTAACGCATTGTTAGAATAAGGATCACTAGAGCAATATTGGAAAAAAAAAATTATGTGGCCTCTACCGGTATAGCATTAATTTGGGTAAAGTTGCTGTTATGTCCGGCTTGCAGTGTTGGTATTACGTCACATCAACTGCAGGTGGGTCAAGTTGGTCACTCTGGCGCGTCACCCGCTCCGTGTCGAATGTCTAAATAGCAAGTGTATAATAAAGTGCCTGGTTAAAAAAAGGTTTTTTTAATATTACGCAATCCCGTACACGACAGTTGCGAGGCTGTAGAAAGCGGAGAGCGGAAAAGAGAAGTGAAAGAGTAAGGAAAAAATAAATATTTGGAAGTACTTGGCTATTTAAAATTGGTCACTAAACATAGCTAAAGTCATTTCAAGCAACATTTCCGTTCTGATTAGTTGTCTTTGATCAGAATGATATTGAGATATGTTCCACTCTGAAACAAGGTGAAAAAAAAAGTATTTTTTAATTTACTTACTTATTACTTAAAAAGAGTTCGTTCAGTCGTTCTTTCCTAGTGGTTGCCTGTAGAGTTAACTTGTTTTGCCTTCTCTGGGTTTTGAACCTGCAACCTCTGGGCCCAGATACAAGGAGCTTACTGCCATGCTACGATTGTCGTCAGTTCTTAAAAAAAAAACAGATTTAATTTCGATGTGGTTTACATTTTGAGTTCAGTTGTATATTTATGAAAAGTGGTTACTGCAGCCTATATGATACTGTGTAGAAATCCGTGAGAAAACTACATACATATTGTTTGAATATAAATATTAATTCACGTCAGACATGTTATATTGTTGTAAACGTTTTTGCCGACTATAAATAATGTTGTGAAAGTGTTCTCAGAAAATTGCACAAACGAAGGCCTCAGTTTTAAATTAGAATTATTCATGAATTACGATTTTATTTCATTGTTTCTTAAAGATCCTGGTTCACACTTTACTCTAAACAATAGAAGTGGGTTATGGGCGTGTCTGGTGTGCCTGAAGTAAGGTCGATTTTTCCTTACTTTATTTTTTTTCAAATATTGAAATTCTTTATTTAAAATATATTCTATTTAATCAACCTGTCTGGGACCTAGGAGTCAAAAGTGTTATTAGTTTTTTTTTTAAATCGGTATAGATCGAAATTTGTGAATTTTCTGTTCAGTGCATGGCCCAAAAGAAAACTCCTGTGGGAAGTAGAAAAAATAGAAAATAAATATTTAAAAAAATTGAAATAAAATTCTAAGGCCCAGTGTTAAACAGGGAAGAAAAATGAGTATAAAAAACAATATCATCTCAAAATACCCTCCGCACAGCATCCCCAAATATGGCATCCTCTCCTCATAGCCTCCTGTGTGGAGTTAGTGCAATAAAACAACTTCCATTTTTTAAAGGCCACCAGGATGGTAGATACTCTTAGATAGGTAGATCTTCCCCATCTCCTTCCCTTCCCCACTACCCATAGCCTCACAAAATACCCCGACTGGGGATGCCATAGTCCCACTGGCTCTAGGCGGTTGGGAGCAGTTAATAAAAAAATACATTTAAAAAATCTTTAAAAAAAAATCGTTTTTAGAAGTATTTATTCCTCACGAGTTTGTTCCTGTTCTCTCATGCAATGAAACCAAGAGCACTACAAGCGACATTAAACCTCGTTTATCCGTTGATACTTTATCGACAACTGTCGGTTAGTTTCGCTACAAATTTCCGTTGCGATTACCGTTGGAAAGTGTTTTTATCTCACAATTCCGGTCTCAGCGCGGATTTCCCGCCTGTTTTATATCGCGGCCATTTTTTTTTATACAGACAATTAAAAAAAACTCGTCCGTATCAAAGCTATCCACCTTTTTATCACTTAATTCTTTCGATATGAAATGCAGTGAAAACATTGGTATTTCTAAAGAATCTGGGAGCGTGAATGTGATTATTTTGATTATCTTCGCTGAAACTTTATCGATTGTGATACGATTTTAGATAAAAATATAATTGTTTTTGTGCTGTGCTGGATTGATTGGTCCATTTAAAACGAAATATATGTGAGAAGAACGTTTCAAAAATCGTTTTAATTCATACACCTTCTGCTCGTGTCGTGTCCAGAAATTTTTTTTTTTTCAAATAAACTTTTGAATCTTTACAAAGCTACCTAAACAAATGTTTTTTTATAATGAAAATGAAACAAGTACTTTGTACAAAACAACAGATTTTATTTTAATATTTATGACCGACCGGTTTCGCTAAGCCTAAGCATCATCGGGGTACAAAATTAAACTAAACAAAAAATACAAATTGTGCGGATATATGCGAGTATACATACAAAGCGAGAACACGAAAGTTAAATCTATGGTCTTAGAAAGTTATTTTTTCATTTGAGAGGCTTAGAAGCAAAGGCAGCAATCTCCAAAAACGGTTCTGCAGCATTGTCAACTTTTGAATGATTATTATAAAGAAATGGAGAATGAAGTGTACAAAAATGTAAATGTATATTAAACTAGGAACAATTTGAAACAATGATCTCTAAATTAATCAACATATTCACCAAAGAAAAGTGCATTAAACGTTAAATTAACTTTCCAAGAAATAATTTAAAATGAAGGAGATTGCTGCCTTTGCTTCTAAGCCCCTAATTTTCATTAAATATGTCAAACCACAAAGTGATTGTTTTCTACGAAACTATAAATGTTTTAACAATAAAATAAATCTCGTTCTTCTTTGACTAAAAACGTATGAGATTATTGGCAGATTGTCGCTGCCTATAGAAACACTGCGAATGCGCGCGCTTCTCCCTATGAAACTTTACCGCAATACTAGGCGGTAACTATTATTAATTTGTAAGCGACAGATTCGGAGATTGCGAGAGAACTTTTAGCTCCGATGAATTGTCGTTTTTTCTGAACCTAGAGTAAGATTTTTTTACCCATTCTTACAACAGATAAAATAATTTAATACAAAAACATAGAGACATGACAAAATGCTAACGAGGAATATACAAAAAATATCAATTTTCTTCTGGGATATTTTTCATCAATATTCTGTAAATATTTCAATACCTATTATTTTTGCTACTCACATTTAAAAAATCTACGAACTTTTACTCAAATGAGCTAAAATCGTTCTCGCCACTTTTTAAGATGATTTTTCATGGAGATGGGGGGCGAAAAGCGAGATATCATAGCTGCAAAGGTAAAAGGGTTTAAGTGACATTTTGGTCAAAAATGAGTTAAATATGCAGTTTTGATCAGTGTTTTTTTCTGCATCAAATGCTTTCACTCTCTTCGATTCTGAAGACTTTTGTGACCCTTCAGCCATCTAAAATATATTAACCATTTGGGAGAAGGCTAGACTCGTTCTCTTTTTTTTTTTAAATCCAACCAGGTACTGAAGACTTATGAATTTTATAGTAAAACAAAATAACTTTAAAGTGCTAACTTTGAAAAATGGCTGTTGCATCCGAAGCTGCAATAAAACACCGAATGTGTTTTCACCTTCAGACGAATGAAAATAGTGGACTGTAAAACGATAAACTACTACTACTTAATGGAAGTGTCTAATTATGCATGTGGACAATTAAGGAAAGAAGAAAGTAAGGAAAACCAATTCACTCACCGATGAAGTCTATGTTTAAGCTCTTGATTCTTCTTACACAACGAATCACAACACTGAACTCAATTTTACTTGAAGATAACAACTAAACGACGACCAAGCGAGACATCAACGAACGAACCGTCTTAATTTTATATTTTGTGAAGATCAAAACAACAAATTGGCTTCTCTTTCTCGATTGTCAATTGTTTTTTAACACAGTGTTGTTGAATAAGAAATTTAATGGCGAAATGCCGGGTCAGGTAGGAACTGGATGAAAAACAAGAAGGTGAGAACCTAACAAAATATCTCTTTGAAATCCAACAATGGGGCTTCAACTCTTTTGCCTTTTCGGCAACGATATGTTTGTATTATAGAAGAGCATCAGACCAAAACGCTAAAAGTGTCTACAAGTTCTACAACCAATGATTTCCATTCCACTAACTTGATCGGATTAAAAACGAGTTTAAATTACGACAGTAAGAACCACATACTTGTCTATGCAAATGGAAATGATACAAAAAATTAGGCCAGTCAATGTAATTGGAGCAAATTACCACACAAAACAGTTTTTATTAAAGCGAGATTATCTCAATATAAAAAACACTACATTATCTACTCGTTTGATTTTTTACCAGGATAAAAGAAGTTAGAAAATATAATATCAAATAATGAAAATATAACTTTGTATAAGACTTTATTTAACTTTATGACCGACCGGTTTCGCTTAATCTTAGCTTCATCAGGGTACAAAATTAAACTAAACAAAAAAATACAAAGTGTGCAGCTATATATACATACAGAGGGAGAACACAATATAACATAAAATAAGAGAACAGTGAGAAAACAATAGAATTACATTTAAAATTATAAAAAAAGAACAGAGAAGTAGAATATGAAACGAAAGAGTCATAACTTCAACTGATAAGGTGATTAAAGAATAATGAGAAATTTTATGAGTTTACGGGAAATATATAATATTCGGCTTATAGTTATTAGCTATACGTTATTTTTTCACTTTCATTAAATATGTCAAACTACAAAGTGATTGTTTTCTACTAAAATATAATATTATACGATTGCATATTGCTTCTACTTTCCTGGTAAGAGTAAAAATAAGTTAGTATTCGCACTCTCCGTAGTGGTAAACTGAAAAAAAGATACGGCGAACGTTCTTGGTAGGTAAGAACCCGTTACCCGGTGTATATTACGGTAAAACTAAAAGAGCATGCAACTTGATGAGATGACAAATGTTTTAAGAACTTCTTGATCCGACCGGGTGTTTACAAATAAAGCAAATAAATAAAATTATCACACAGACATAATGCTAGCGTATATTTATTTCATTATATTATTATTTTATTACGTACTTATGGGCAAAAATAAATAAATCAAACACAATACATTAAGTTAGGTTAGGGTTGGTTAGGTTAGGTTAGTTAGGTAAGGTTAGGTTAGATTAGGTTAGGTAAGGTAAGGTTCACACAGACGTAATAATTACGTGCGTTTATTTTATTATATTATTTGAGGGGCTTAGAAGCAAAGGCAGCAATCTCCAAAAACGGTTCTGCAGCATTGTCAACTTTTGAATGATTATTATAAAGAAATGGAGAATGAAGTGTACAAAAATGTTAGTGCACATTAAACTAGGAACAATTTGAAACAATTATCTCTAAATTCATCAACATATTCACAAAAGAAAAGTGCATTAAACGTTAAATCAACTTTCCAAGAAATAATTTAAAATGAAGGAGATTGCTGCGTTTGCTTCTAAGTCCCTCATTTATTTTATTATTTTTTAGAAAAAAATAAAGCTTGGATTTAAAATAAAACAAATAATTCAGGTAACTCAATACTCTCAATGAGTTACCCAAATCGACAAAAAGCTAAAAAAGGCGCAAACTTTTGTCGCTGGAGTCGAGCCTTCTCCCAAATGGTAAATATGTTTTGGATTTCTGATGGGCCACAAAAGTCTCCAGAATCAAAGAAGGGTCAAAGCTTTCGATGCAGAAATAAAAACTGATCAAAACTGTATATTAGTCTCATTTTTGACCAAAGTGTCGCTTAAGCCCTTTTGGTTTCTAAATGCTTAAACAAAAATCCACTGTTTTTTATTTGAAGTTTAAATGCATTTCCTTTCAAAAAAATGTGGAAAAACACCTTTGACCAAAAAACAGTCGATATTTTTGTACGTGGCATAATAATATATCAGTACACTAGCACTGTTAACTAAAAGTTCGTAAAATAAAAAGCCAAAATAATACCCAGGAAACAGGGGGGGGGGGGCTAGCCCGAGATTCACATTTGAATGAATTCTTGTGAATCTGTAACAATAATATCAATTTTTTTCCGAGGGTGCATTTGGGAAGTAAGAAATTTATATGTTAGATTAATAAAAACTAACTTTTACCATTGCATTCTTACCGTTAAACGTTTCCAAAATTTCCAAACAGTTTTCAGCAATAAAATAAGCGGTAAAGACCAGATATTGTTTCTCTATGCGATAAATCTGTTACTTCCCGAGAGATTCTTCGGAAAACGCTTGAGGTTGTAGTAACATTTTCATCAGGGTTAATTAAAATTAACACCTCGGGCAGAACACCCTTCTAGGCCTGCAAAGCAAACTTAACCCTATGTCCCTCCTTTACTCCTTGAGGCGAACATTATTTTTTTCATCCCGACTTTTTCCTTTGGGCCGTTTTTTTTAATCTGTGCCTACCGTCAGCGTGTTTTTTTTTAAATTTATTTCACTTACCTGTAAATTAAGGGTGATCGTATTTTTGCCTACAACAACCTTTTTGAAAATATCGTAAGATATGCGACACTCACGTATCAGTTGTTGTTTTCACGGACGAGTGGTGCCCTATCTAGTGTGTGGGCTTTTTTATTGATATATCTTATCTGAACTTCACGTTTAACAGGTAGGTATAAGGTACGAAAAACGCAAACCTTTAAGTCACGAACTGACAAAATTTCTTAAGATATTGTGGTACTTTTTGGCTTTTTGATACAAGCAATACTACAAATGATTTATCTGTTAATTCTACACAAGTCTTTAGGAAAATGTCTAAGGTTTCCAGTGAATACTATTCTTAAACAGTAATAGCTTAAATTCTTGATGAAATGCATACTGGAATTTTAGGTAAAACTTTCGAAAATGCCTTTGCTGGTTTTCAAACTGCACCTTCTACTGAAATTCTATTATGGAAAGCTCAGACTTTTTCCCAACTACCCATAATGAAATTTTAAAGATGAATGTTTTTTATAATGAATACCGCACAAAACTGCTTACAACAACTGCTCCTAACCGTTTGGAGCCAGTGAGACTATGGCATCTCCAATTGGGGTATGTTGTGAGGCTGAAGGTAGTGGGGAGGGGAAGAATATGGGAAAGAGGTTAGGAACTTCCTAACTATTCAGGTCTGGTCACCAAACACGACTAAAGCCATTTCAAGCAACGTTTCGATTCTGAACGGTGGTCTTTCACCAGGGCGATACTTAGAGTATCCACTATTTCTGTTATTTATTTATTTATTTATTTATTTATTTATATACGCCCTCATGGGCTTTTACATAACATAGATATAAAATAAAATAACAGTGACATAAAAAATAACAATTACATCAAAAATAACAATGCGCCCAAAAACATTTGATAGAAAATTAACACTAGTATTTTAGAAAGAGGTATGTTATTATAGCCTTCTTGTAACTAGATTCAGTGCAGTTGAATATATCTACTATTTCAGCGATAGAATTACTCACTGCATGCAATCTAGGTACAAGCGAGTATTTAAATGACTCAGTCCTGATATTGTTGTTACATTTAAAAAGAATTTTGGATCGAGTGGATCTGTTAGGTACATAGAAGGTAATTAAGCTAAGTAAATCAGGGCTGTCTATAATACCATTAACAATTTTAAAAATAAAAGTCAAGTCGGAAACAAGCCTCCTGTCTGAAAGTTTTAGTAATTTTAATTCTTTCATTAAATAATTATAATTTATGGTTTCAATAGGTAGACCGAGTTTATAGTTGATGTATCTTAGAAATTTATGTTGCAATTTTTCAATGGAATCAGAGTGGATTTTAAAGTGAGGGGACCAGACAGAAGAATTATATATTATCTTATTATAATGCTGAAGTAACGGCTAACGCTATTTTAGAGTGTTGAGGCTTGAAGGAAAATCAGTTCGACACTTGTGTGTTATACGAACCATGTTAGTATCGTAACCTAACTTAATTTTCCTACCCGGCTTTGCCCGAGATTCTACACTTAGTCGAAGTTAAACTCAAACAAAATGATGTGTCGGAAATATTGGTTCATTACAAACACGATACACTCTATTTTCAATAGTATTTTCCATTTTAATACAAAATTAAGACTCATTTAATAAAACAACACTATGATGAAATTGATATGTAAAAAAACCAAACTTCCTAAAGCATCGAACTTTTTATTGCAGACGTGTTGCACCCACCGCTGTATTTCGCTGAAATAAACAATTCAATATTAATAATAATGATATTGAGTTCTTCGAAGCGCAACCAGTCTATTATTATTTATTTTGATTTCCGAAATGTTGCCATTTGTTACAAAAGCAATTGCCCGGGGCAGTACCTACCTAAATAAGTATTATAATTTGGGTACAAGGACAATAATATTGGGAAAATGATGATTGACCTATCGCCCATTGTTTTAAGCGAAAATCTAAACGCCACCAAAACGTGTATATTCACAATGGATGCATTGTACGCCGCGATTTGTCAACTGTACAAATTGTTTTACTCATTATCAAAATAAAATTTGACTCTGGGTAAAACAATGGTCTTTGCCGAATTGTTTTTCAATTTCATCATCACAATTTAACAGCGAATAATCGAAGAAACGTATTCGATATAAAATAGCTCAATGAAAAAAAAAGAATTAAAATTCTATACATATTGTGTTTTATGCACACAAGAGTTAACTACCAATGATTTTGTTCGAGTTTTCAACGCCGTTTTAAAGTTTTTTTTTCTTATTGAGGAGCAAACTATAAAATAAGTATAATATATTAAGTTTTCTCTTATCTCTTATGGTTTTTAACTGTTCTTTTTTGTATTTATTTTTTATATTTTTGACGTTTCATATGCATATATATTTAATTTTTATTTGATTTTTTGTTCCATACACTTTTGAAAAGAAAAGATTAAAAGAAAAAAACGTATTATAGAAGAAAAATAAATAACAAAATTGAAAAGAAAAAAACAATGGATAAAAAAAAATAAATAGAAAAATTAAAAAAAAAAAACAATGTTTAATTTTTTTTAAATAAAAATAATACTTTGGCTTTATGGCTCATAATTGAAATAGTGTTGCAAACTGACAATATTTCCGTCGAAGTTGAATTTTCAGTAAGAAAAAAACGATTATGAATTAAAATTATTTGGGTTAATTCTAGAATCTTATTAGATCACGATTAAGACTGCACGACACAGGCTGTCCGGGGGTAAAGTGCAGTGACTTTGGGAGGTTATTCTACACTTAAAATAGATTAATAACTTTTTACAAAATTTTGTTGTTTTTTTTTCATAAATATACTTTTTGTTTTAATCCTATATAAAACCTTTTTTTCCGAAATCTTTTTTACTTAATTTACCCCTGGATACCTTGTACAGTTTAATATTGTTAGGTTCATGGTTAGCTCGGTATAAGACGTTGTCAAAAACAAATGCTTACATTAAAATATTTCATAGAAGATCTTATTATATTTTAATCTAACTTTTTTTTAAAATCAAATTTGCCTGCAAAAAAGGCATTACACATAAAACTAGGGTTGCTTGAAAATAATGCAATAGTTAAATAAGTGTATAATTCTGATGGTAGCTCAGAAAAAAAAGTTTACGTAATTATCAAACGAATTTAGCACTTCACTGCAATGTTTTAAATCAGTTGCCTTAAAATATTAAAAAAATATCTTTAGACACCTAATGATAATGAACTTACAATACTATGGTTTCGCAAAATTCAAGTTAGTTGTCTAAAATTCGCAAAGTTTGTTCGATGGCCGTAGTGTGTACAGAGTTTGTTCGTGAATAATTTGTTGGGAAAATTAAGTTAAAAAGTGAGACAATGCACCGCCTGGCACTGCTCCCAGCCATGGGGATATTGCCATGGGGCTATTGCCATGGGACTATTGCCATGGGACTATTGCCATGGAGCTATGGCACCCGTGCTGGCGCTAGTACCAGACCAGTGATGCACAACCCGCGACTCGTTACATTACTGAATGTCCTAAACGAATTTTCAAGTAATTTTAATGAAACCAAATTTTAAACTTTAGTCCACTATTTTTTTATTTAAGACCTGACCGGTACCTGACCTTATGACGGGAATCTTCAGACTGGTACAATGTTAAGTACATTTATGACATATATACAATTAGTGTCCGGAATGGACGCTCATTGAATCTCATGTGAACATCTGGGTTTTGTTTTATTGCTGACAGAGGCGGCTTTACAATAACATTAAAAAATACATTCGGGTAGTTTTATTACCTTTTGAGAGACTTACATGTTGATGCGTTAGATGCGTCTGTGTTTTTTTTTTAATCATACAATAAGTACAGAATTTTAAAGTGGCGGTTACAGTGCCTATTTTTAGACTAAAATACCACCAAGCGGTTTTGATCCCGGTAAATATCACCCAACTTCCCCCCTCCACTAAAATAAAAAAAACCCCAGAAAACAGGAAATACGAAAAAACAAAGACCTCCCACTTGTACTCAATGCCGCTCGCGAACATTTGATAAATAGGTATTATTAGGCGGCCCTTCTGCTAAAAAGATTATGCATCACTGTGCCAGACAGTACCTACGTGCCAGCCGGTTATATCGGTAACCTGGCAGCACTGGCACGGCTAGTGATGGGATCATATCGACTAGTACCGAAAACCCGTAGTTTTCACTGCAAAAAGCTTGTTTTTATAAAGCAGTCGGACTGATTGATATTTGCAGTGGGTGCCGACTTACTCCCCTTTCAACACGAGTTATGCTTAGTGAAACAATCCATACTATAAATCTTATAATCTTTACAAATATTTTAGGTAATATGTCATGTTTTTATACTAACATTTTTTATCCCAAAAATAGTTTACTACGTAAGTTTAACGTGAAATTATGAAGAAAAAACCTTTTTGTCACTTAGTTCCATTTACTTATTTAAGACCGGACCGGTTTTGCTTTGCAACAAGCATCTTCTTAGTTTTAACATTTTCGTACCTGAAAGTAAAAATCAAACGTACGATCCGAAGGGGTGTGATGTACCTGTAGTTGCCCCATTTCATCTTGTTTATTAAAGCGTTTTCATGAAATAATCTTAGGCAATTTTTTTGGTAATACTTGGAGAGAAGTATATTTAAATTATTTCACTAATCCTTATCTAAGATATCGCACAAAACTCTCGTTCGGGGTGATATAAGAACCCCCCTTCAAAATATAGTCTTCTTCTAGTGTTAATATATCTAGAATCTAACTTGAAACACTCGATATTTTGTATTTTGCCTTACGAAAGGGAAAACGGTTTTTTTTTTGCAGTTTAAAATGTTTTTAATCGATTCACCCTTTCATAAAACGCAACTCATACATGGCTCTTAGTGGCTTTACTCCTTCTACCTTGCTGATATTTTTGATATTCCTGACTTAAATAGTGGTGATTAAGGGAAAAGTGTATCTCTTTTCCAGAAAAAAAATTACTTGAAAATTTAATAAAGTTATCCATAACTCATTGTGAAGAAGAAAAAAATGGTAATCAATTTCCTCCGACTGCCCCATCACTAGCCTAGCGGCGGGCAACTTGTGACCAATCACACGAGGCGGCCGTCTCCATGGCCGCGATCAGCTGTTCGAGATTATTGTTTTCGTCATTTTCAAACGAGCGCTTCACGGGTGATTACTCCCGCCTTTATTCGAAAGAAATTCACTAAAGTTCTCGCCGCGCTATAATGAAATCGACGAAATTAAGAATCAACTGTTTAGTTCATTGTGCACTGTGTTCATTTAGCCTTTTAGAAATTCTGTGTGAAAATTCAAACGGGGTCTTACTGATAAATAGAAACCCAATAAAAAAGTGCAACGTGCTAATGTAAATAAATAAAACTACACCATTTTTAAATGGTTTTAACGGTGTGTTCGCGAATCTAACGTAATTTTTGACAAATGACCTTCGTAGGTGCAAGTTTTTACCTACGTGAATGTTATTATTCCATGTGGATTCCGTTTCGATAGATTTACTATCCCGCGAAATGAATGGGTTTTATTCGCCGGCTTGCTCGACTTCCTATTGTCTCTGTGCTCTCATGCCTGGCGAGAAAGAGTTAATAAACCCTCGTACCATTACCTTCTCCAGTTCACGCGGGGAAGTTGTTGAATGTTGATGTAGAAATGTTGGATATTACCGACTACCGCCAAGTTCACAGATAACGAGTATTGTCGCTCGACTGTCACACGGTCAAACGTTGAAACATCTGCACCAGTTTGTCAAATAATAATAATAACAGTGAGTGATGTAATGAGTTATGATTCGGAATGAATACAAAAAGTGCGATTGATTTTACGGCCATCACTAGTAAAAAACAAAAAGTGCTACTTAATTTTGAAAATAAAAGATAGCAAAAGAACATTATTATTCGAAATTTAAAAATACAATTTGACTGAAACCTTTTTGAAAGTGGAAAGAGCTGCCGCAATTTCGAACGTGTATTTTCCGTATTAAAAGATCGTTTGAATTTTTTTGCGGGAAGCTTGGTCTAATCTAGTATTTGTGGCAATGGTGGTGTATTTTTGTAACACTCAGTGTACATTATTTTAAGTGCGTGTTTAGAGGTTATTGGCTATTTCTGTGGCAATATGAAGCAGTCTGAGTTGGAGAGAGATGCTCTCCCTACTCCCGGGCTGGTCGCTCAGGTGGTCACTTTGATGAACAGCAATAGCGTTGGGTAAATACTTTAATTTTGACATTATTTCACACTTTAAATCAATCTTCAAACTGTGTTTTATCTCTGTTTAGAAACTAACGGTATATTCACGAAAGCTTTGCAATTTTTTCATTAAAACATGGCAAATAACACAACGTCGGTGCTTTTCGTAGGTAAATTTAAAGTGTTTTTCTTAGTTCTTTGTTAATAGAGTTCTCATCGTGAAGTCCGTTGATCATTTTCGATGAAATTTTGACACTAAAAGTATTTCTTTTCGGTTGTGTTTATTAAAATAGAAAGCATAAATTGTGTTCATAATTATTACTATATTAAAATTGAATTGATTTGTGTTTCATTGAATCATCAATTATCATCCAATCCAGATGATTTTAAACATACCTACTCGTATGTAGGAACTCGTTTCGATGTTTGTTATTTTTTTTGCTATTGTTTACCTTCTTTATTAATACATCGCTTAACCCCACTTAAAGCGGATTATCTGCAAATATGTTACTTAATAGGTAATCTTCAATCTTGAGTTTTAGTTAATTTATCCGAAAAATGGATTAGACATTTTCAAAATTCCATGCTCTCTTAAAATTAAATTTTCAGGATATTAAAAAAAAGTTTAGATAGTTCTATGATAGATTAAGATAAAATACTCCCGTTAAATAATTAATTTGTAGACAAGCTGTTTTAGGTAAGGTTCGTTTAAATTACTGGTGTATCATGTTTATCTGGTCATTTTTAAGATGTGATATTTCTCTTTAATTTATATTTTCACGAAATTTGAAAAAAATATCCTACTCCGTTTATTAAAATACTACCCGGCCTCGCCCAAGTTGCCCGTCTTGTTTGTTATTAATTAGCAGACAATATGGCACTAATATTTTTATTGACAATTGAATAAAAGACGTCGCAAGTGGCAAGCTGGAAATAGTTGCGTTGACTAAGAAATTCCACACAGCAAAAAAAGCTGTGTAAATTTCATGACGCTGGAGTAAACCGTTCGAAAAATTTAGTGATAGACTTCAATTAAATGCCGCGAGTAGAACACGACTTGGCATTTGCTTTAACCGGGCATTTTTTGCGAGTTTTTTTTAAAAGCTTTGAAAGAATGTGTTTCAGGTCTGTAAAAAAGGTAAAACCTTACGCTTACGAATCATTTTTTCTTATTTAATTGTAGTTTGTAACGTAGCAAATCTAGTTTTTTATACCGGAAAACATTTTAACATTTGTGCCTAAGCTTCACAAAATAAGATAAAACCTGCTTTTTGGTGACATTTTTTTGTGTTTTTTTTCAAATGGCAATTTCAACCTTATCACCATCAGCGTAAGCAGTGCGTGATTTATTACGTGTTTCAAGGACTAAGGACGAATCGGATCGTCTTAAATCTTGTATTTTATTGAACAAATACTTGACCGTCAAATATTTTTTACTCGTAAAGTTGGAATGCTATCAGATTACAACCTCAATACCGTACTATTGTAAACGTAGTATTTACTACCACCTCTATATGAGGGGCTTAGAAGCAAAGGCAGCAATCTCCAAATACGGTTCTGTAGCATTGTCAACTTTTGAATGATTATTATATAGAAATGGAGAATAAAGTGTATAAAAATGTTAGTGCACATTAAACTAGGAACAATTTGAAACAATTATCTCTAAATTTATCATCATATTCACAAAAGAAAAGTGCATTAAACGTTTAATCAACTTTCCAAGAAATAATTTAAAATGAAGGAGATTGCTGCCTTTGCTTCTAAGCCCCTCATATGTGAGCGTTGATCGTTTCACCACGTTATATGAATTGTACTTTCAACCCCCTTTTAAGACTTCTGTCGCCTGGCAACGAGCTAGCCAACAAAAGTAACGATTCCAAGAAAATCCATTTTCCTGCATAGGGATTCAATGGGAAACTTCATTTAGGGGAGGAAAATATCGTGAGTCATACTAGTGAAGCTATTTAGTTTTCTTTTTGAAAATTTAAACGATTAACTACCTTTTATTTATTTATTTTAAGATCCTATTCAATTAAGGTAGATTAGTCCATTTGTTAGGTAGTATACTTAAAAACACTGAATAAAAACATTGTGTTGTGGGCATATCGGTGTGCCCGAAGTAAGGTCAAATTATTCGTACATCGTGTAACATTTGTAAATGTCTTTTTTTTTTCTTAAACCGACAGTCAATTTCATTGGCTTGTCTGGGACGTAGGAGTTAAAAGGCCGTATCTTAATTGGGTACACAGTTTTCTTTAAAAATGGAACCAGAAATATTGCGTGTATTGCCTTTTTTGCAGTTAAATGGATAACTTCATAGCTCACGCTGTCATTTTCACATACTGATTTTTTAATCATATTTTTTAGTTAAGGCAACAAAACACTAAAAAAACGGGTATGAGTTAACATTTGGTTCAATAAATACTACAAATGTTTTCCGAGGATGCACTCGGAATGTAAATAAATACCATTTAAAATTACTTAAGCCTGACCTTTACCATTCACATTCTTAACGTAAAACGTTTTCAAAATTTTCCAAATCAATTTTCAGCAAAACGTAGGCGGTGAAGACCAAATTTTATTTTTATATGCGATGAATTAGTTACTTTCCAAGATACAGTAGAAACATTTTAGATTATAATCATTTGTTCGTCAGAATGAATTTAAACCTGCACCTCGGGGAGAACACCCTCCAGGCTTGCTACAGCAAACTCGACCCTATGCCCCTTCTATCCGCTGTGCGACAAGAATTATTTTATTCGATTCGCCTTTCGAGTTACACCGTTTTTGATTCAGTGGTCGCCCGACAGTGGGTCAAAAACACGTCAAATCGGTGTTTAACGTCAGCATGAATTTTAAATTTATTCTTATCAATGGGTAGTTAGTGAAATCTTGTGTTTTTTGGCATTATGACTTCAACTGCCTGTAAATAAAGGAGTTTTGTTTTTTTTTTTCCGCAATATAATGGGATGTGAACGAATGCAAAGGAAATGGTTCTATTCTCTGCCCATTTTTTGGAGAAACGCCTCTCAACCATTTATTTCTAGGGTAGTATGTCCCCTTGAAATTAATTTTAGTTTGTGATACATCAATACCTCGTTTAACGAAATAAACAAGCTTTATTTTTCACATAAAACTATATGGTTTTAGCTATATTCGATCCGCATAGCGGTAAGATATTTTTTTCTGAGTTCGCAAATTGCAGATTCAAATCCGGCAAAATAAAACATGTACAAATAATGTTATTTGTACTTCAATCAAAGTGTAAATAATTTTAATACCGCCCATTTGAGGCCATTATAAAATGTCAAAACATTGATTTAAATATCTTTATGTATGTTTTCCTTCCCAACATTGCTCTTTCCGCTTATTCTTCCTCTTTATCATTTTCTTCCGTTTATAACAAAGGTACCCCAATTGAGAGTTTCATAGCTCCCGTGTGGTACTCACAAAAAATTACCTCGTACGAAATTAATCAATAAACACTTCACACGCTAATTGAGTTCAGTATAAAATCTTATCTTGCCATTAGATATATCTTTGTGTACACAACTCCAAATGTGACGAATCATAGACCTTTACCATATTTAAATGAATAATCTAGAATTATTTGATGCTATCAGTAGGACAGAGTATCGCAATTTATTGATTAATGAATCATCGCAATAATAATCGGAAAAATAATAACGGGGTATTTATGGTTTTTCGCAATTTTTCTTTTTCAGAACCGTTTTGCTGCTAGCTTCTTGCAATTATTAAACTTCTAACTATGATCCATGGATCTGACAGACCTCCAAAATTAGGTGTACCTTTCACACAATCAATAATATTATAATCAAACACTGATAAATTACCGGGTCTTGCATCTCTGACATTTCTATTGATTTTTTCACAGGCTTCATAATTCATGATTTTAAAGATATTACCACCTGAAAAGAGTTGCGTTGACTAAAAAAATTATCCAGATTTTTTTTTAAATTTCATAACGCCAGAGCTCATTGTTAGAGAGTTTTTTTCTGATACGGATATCACACACACATTAAGATTCTGTATTAGAGCGAAAATAATGAAAACATTACACATGACGTTCTGGTGTCAATGACGTTACATATATATATATATATGGACACGTTATAGCCTTAGAATATTAACACAAAATGTGGCAAGCAAAATACACACGTTACCAGTAAATTCATCATTCAAATATCGGTCATGTATGACAAAGATAGACATTCATAGAGTATATGTGTAGGAACGAAATAGATTCGAAGATCGGACCCCGTTCCATACTTGCTTGAAACGACCTCAAGCGACGCGTGACCGTTTAGTACTAAATCGGCTTAAACACCGATCACACCAACTAGCGTAATTATTGCTTGCCACTTTGAGAGCGCTACAACGTGTTTATATATATGTAACGTCATTGTCTGGTGTCATCAAAATTCAAATTTAAAAAAAAAAAAGAAAAGGTTTTTTGATGCGTTTGATTGCTTGAAGCCCGGCCCTTAAATGGTTACCCAAGTGACCAGACAATCGCTACGCCACTGCATTCTTATAAATCTAATAATAAGTTCTTACATCTCTATTACCTATGTCTTTAACTGTAAGCCAATTTTAATTGTATTAATGGAAGTGTACCAGCTTGAGTTTTGACTTACGTTTAAGGCTGACGCGGCTGGGAGAGGCAGTGGAGGGATTCGAAAGAAGAAGCCTTCGAAGTGAACGTACTACGTGACATTGAGTTACTAACCCATTGAAGTAGAGCAGTGTGCACTGTTAACACTAGTAATCGATTTTATTTATAAATTATGGTTGCTTATGGGTGTAAGAGAGGGTAGGGAGGTATGGGATAATTGTACTAAATGCAGAAAATTAATAGGTTTCAAAGCAGTTTATTAAAATTATTTACATGATTATTAAACTAATTAATTATCTATATTATTAATACGCTAAACCGTCTTCGGTACATGATTTGTTATTTCGCCGTCTGGGGTACTAACGTCTGCAAAAACATGTAGCGTGATACAATACACGCGAAAAATTATACATGGTAATTTTCGTACATACGTAAAAAAGTTTGAAATTTGTTTCCGATAACGCTACTTTCCGATTTACTCACTTTGTCCTTTTTGACGTGTGTGTCAATACTAAGCTGTTATCTAGTAATTAATTGATCCCGTATATTAAAATACTAGTAAGGCATTTTTTTGTATATTCAATATGACAAATACACGAATTGTCACTGATAAGATGCGATAATGACTGAATTAGTAGCAACTTGAGTAGCGTCGTGGGCAAAGCCTGGCCGCCAACCAGTTTACAACTGCTGTCGCCTACTAGTTTTAGTGTGCGGAGGGTCTAACTGAACCGAAAGCACACCATGCAGGCTAACAACGACATCTATTGACAAACCTACGATGTTATAAAAGGCACAAAATTCAAAGCTATATATAAATATAGGTCCTGTCCTATTTCTCCTGCGTCCCAAACCTCACCACTCTCCCCTATAAACAAACATAATTGCATTTTTCTATAGATTTTTATGTTTTTATATTTTTTTTATATTCGCTACATACCTTATACTCGTACGCTAATATTAAACACCTTTACCTACTGAATTATAAAAATGTTTAGGTGTTTATTTTAAGGTATTTAGCAAATGTATACGTTGCTTGAAATGGCTTTAGCCGTGTTTGGTGACCAGATCTGAATAACCAGATACTTCCCAACCTTCATATTCCCCATCTCCTTCCCCTCCCCACTACCTTCAGCCTCACAAAATATCCTATTTGGGGATGCCATAGTCTCACTGGCTCTAGACAGTTGGGAGCAGTTGAGGCTCTTGTGGGGTATTCATATGAAAAAAATAAAATAAAATTAGAAACTAAAATATAGAAATCGACAGAAAATTTTTATTTGCTTTAAGGTAGCATAACTGCATTATCGATTTGTTGGTTAGATTTTTGATTGAATCTTATGTTGCGTAATACCCTTACAAGAATTTCGTAGAACATTTAAGATCTAAATAGAATACGTAGTACCTACCTGGATTATTGTAAAAAAATACTACCTCAATGTAAATTTTTAACGTTGTTACGTGTGCTAGCAAGTTGTATTGATCCCTCTCTTGAAATGATGTGCGAGAGAAGGGCGGCACGTTTCTTTGGTGCCAAGTGAATCATTGTTTCAACTAGTGTTGTGTTAGGCCCCGGCTACCGGTGGTTAGGTCCGTGGATAATGAAACTCGCACATCCTCGGGCCAAGTAAGTGAGTTTTATTTGTAATTATTAACAATACATCATTTCCTCTGTGAGTACGTACATACGGGTGAGTATTTTTTAAATTTGGAACTGATGTTAGTTGAAATTATCAAGTTTTAAAAAGAATCTTTTCAAATCCCTACCTACCTAATTAAGTACCTACCTGTAATGCATTTTAGCAGGCATCATTCTATATTTGAAATATAACAAATATTTTATCTTTGCGAGTCAAGAAACATCCCGTGATTTTTCACGGATAACAATGGTTTTTTTTGTTGTGATATTATATAATATTTGGATAATTTGTATGGCGCCATTTTTTTATGTTAAAAATAGCCTCAAGGGCGCTGTGATTTATGTGACAGTTAAAACAATGCTTTACAATTTTGATATTGTAACAAAGCGTAAACCTAACGTTTTGTAAATATCATTACCTTATTTCAAATTTTAGTGTGAAAATATATTCATAAATTAATTGTTTTCACATTATGTTTGAAATGGTTTAGTTTTAAAATAAATTTAATGAGGCGTTAAATTATGTAATATTTATATTTTAGCTGTGAAAGCTTAAAAAGGAGGTTCAGTTGAAGATTTCTAGTTAAAACTTTTTTAAAGTTTTCACTGCGAAATGTATTAGAAATATTATTAAGAATTTCAAAAAGTTTGAGTGTAAACGAATAAATTTAAGCAACATTAAATGTGTACTACCAAAAATTTGGTTTTAAATATGATAATATTATGAATAGAAGGTTTTGTAATGAATTTTTAACCCAATGGGATTTATTTTAAGTTTTCGCTGCCTCAAACCAGTGGGTTAATAGCGGTCCCCAATATTGGGGAAGTATAAAGAAGAATAAAAATAGAAAGGGTAAAGGAAGAAGATAAAAATACCACAGCCTTACAGCAAACAAATAGAGCCGTTTTTAGCAAATTATTATATTCTGAATATTATTATTTTCTGTTATGATACTGCAAGTATATAAATATATATATATATATATATATATATATATATATATATATAGGTAAAGTGTAGGTATATAAAATTAATTACACCTTTTATTATATGTTGGTAATAAACTATCAATTACTATAATATACAGCTTTCCAAAAGTCGACTTCTACGAACGTTGCTTAACTTTGGGGTGAAGTCGCCATATGAAATAGTTATCCTAATACGACTCAATATGCTTTGGCTATACAAATAGTACCGGAGTATTAATACTACATTTCTACATACACATACACATACGTACATATGTGCACACGATAATTAAATGTGGCAATTTAAGCATTTTAATTCAGCGTTCTTACTGTGAGTAAGTCAATAGCCTTGTCCAGACACCGCGAGGCTAGCACATCAACCGTTCCCAACTAGCAAGTAAGTTAATTCAACACTTGAACATTTATGGGAGGACCCGAATATTGTATTATAGTCGAATCGATTTCGTACACTTTATTTTGCCCTTTTGATTGCAAAATTATTTGTTTGCTAGTTGGGAGTGGCTCACGTACGTTGTGCAGACTGTCTGAACGAAGCTATTAACGAAGCTTTTGACGAAGCTTTTGACGAATGTATTGACGGAGCAACCACCGTGTCAAATGCACAAAATATAATCAAATATATATTTTTAGTGCCTTTATTTACTCGAGTCAATTTCATATAAAGGTCGTACAATATGATATACAATTTGATGGCAAAAATTTTTAAAGGATTCGCGAAATTTTCTCCTGTTAAAATATCACTAAGTCCTTTTTTGGAAGAATGCATTGTTTGAACACATTAAGTAATTTGCTTTGGAGTGTGGCCGCCTTAAAAATGTGGCGTTTGAAACAATTCAAATTGTAAATAATAATTCAACATATCTTTCCAGTGTAGTACGTTCAGATTCGCCCTGGTCTAAGGTCGAGGTGTTTCAAACCTTCTTCACATTTGACATCGTCACAATTCAACGATAAGCACCATTTCGTTTTTTTTTTTAATTTTGATGGTCCCCGTTAAACGTCGATTCTCAAACAGTTTTTAATCAAATTTTAGATAAAAGTAACTTTGTTTTGACACCACTTTATTAGATTCTTGTACCAACCGGTTTCAGCTCTACCTGAACCTTCTTCAGGGTTGAACAAATATGTATTGTTCAACCCTGAAGAAGGTTCAGGTAGAGCCGAAACCGGTTGGTATGTGTATCTAATAAAGTGGTGTCAAAACAAAGTTACTTTTATTTAAAATTTGATTATGTCTTACCACAAAGTGAGTGCTTCATGTCAATGTTTTTAATCAGTTGACAAGCATAATAACATGACCCTTATGCTTTTCAGATGACAATTTGTTGAAAAGCTGAAATTGAACCGAAATTAGCGTTTAACGAAGACCGTTTAAATGCCAATTAAAACAAAACGGCGCTAATCATTGAATTTTGACGATGTCAAATGTGAGAAGCTTTGAAACAACCTACACTTAGACCACATTTTTGAAATGTTACTTGAATTGACTATTGCTATATTTGGTGACATAATCAGGATACCAAAATTTGTCCTTTCCTTCGCCACCCAACATTCACCAATATCGAGGGTGCCTTACTACACTGGTTTCCGGAAGTTGGGACTTTTGTGTGTTATAATTATCTAATATTGTAAGAAAAAAAAGGCGCATTGATTATGAAGGTATGTTGAACGCATAGTTAAATTAACATCTTCAACGTAAAAGCTATTTTTGTTTCAAAAGTATCCAGCATAACCCTTGCTCGGGCCCCGGGAGTTTATTGCTCCGCCACTGACCAAGTTCATAAACTATTGAAACATGTTTTCATAAATTAAGTAGGTACGTAGGATGGTGATGCACATCACGTTCGTAGCAGATAATTTTATGTAAAAATATGCTGCTTTTTTATGTTTATTCTTCGCATGAAGTCGTAATGTACGATTATGCCAATTTTGATCCACGTAATCGGCCAACATTGCGGTGAATTAATTCATTTAGTTAGCACGAAGCTTCAGTTGTTGTTTGTCGTAGGTAGGTGTATGGTGCGTTTACCTTTTACATGTATGGATTTAATTAAGAACTCTTGATTTAAAATCATTAAAATACCTACTTTTACTGATATTTTTAATGAAAAGTCATATATATTTAACTATTGTTTTTATTGATGGACCTAGCAAATACATACGTATATGATAGTAGTTTATACTACTCAACAGGACCGGTTCGACGACATCTAGCACCCTGTGCAGTAAGTACCGATTGCGACTCCATTGTGATTGGTAATCGACTTTGGCTCTCATCGATTTTAACGTACGACACTTCATAGAAAAACAGACTTTATTTCTAAATAACCGTTATGCAATTCGTAAGAAAATTCCGTGACAAAAAACTATTTTCCATATATTTTCGCTAGTCCTTCAATGCACAGCGATGCCGCCAGCGCAATAAAAAACATAATTATCCCATGATGTGGATAATTTTTAATTGATTTTGGGGAAATTTTTAAATGATTTAGGGAATATTTTAAGTAAATTTAAATAAGATATTTATTTTCACGGTGCCTTTTCAGATATGGCGCCTACGTTTTTTGCACAGTTTGGACGTTTAGTGGATCCGGCGCTGCTACTATAGCAGCAAAAACTTTCGGACGGTGAGCTCTTACGTCACGAAATGTGCACAGATTTTTCTGTTTGTATTTTCTATGTTAACTGTTTTCAGTAATAATTGGGAGTGAAGCCTTAAGTTATTATAGCATGCCTAACGTAGGTATTATTAATTTATATTTTGATCATATAAATTTAAATTGCCACTTAACACAGGCGTTTTACACCTAGTAAGATGACAATACATCAGCACGGCTTTCATGGTCGAGTGGTAAGACGCTCGACTACGAATCCAAAGGTCGCAGGTTCAAACCCGGCGTGCGCCAACAACTTTTATTCAATTAATATGTGTCATAACACATTTAATTCATATAAAAATAATAAAAAGTATATTTGCGGAACGTTCCAGAGTGTTAGATACTCTAAGTATCGCTCTGGTGAAAGACCACCGTTCGGAATCGAAACGTTGTTTGAAATGGCTTTAGCCGTGTTTGGTGACCAGATCTGAATAGCCAGGTACTTCCCAACCTTCCTCTTCCCTATCTCCTTCCCCTCCCCACTACCTTCAGCCTCACAACATACCCTGTTTCGGGATGCCGTAGTCTCACTGGCTCTAGACGGTTTGGAGCCGTTGAGACTCTTGTGCGGTATTCATATTAAAAAAAGCACAATAGATAATAGAAATGTGCAATCTGTGGTTAGCACCGATATTAAATGTTAATTAACTATACATAATTTCCTTTGTGAGTACCTACGTACGACTGTACAAGTGTTAACTTTTCATATTTAGAACTGATTTTGATAGACCTACTTATAATGCGGACCTGCCTAATAAAGTACCTACCTATAATGCATTTTAGCAGACATTATTATTTATTTGAAAAGGAAATATTTTTTTTATCGGCAATTTATTTTACATCCTGTGATTTTTAACGGGTAACAACTAGTAAATGTAATAAAACATATCAAGTAAAATGATTTTATGATTATATTCATAATATTATCTGTGCACGGTAAGGACTGTACAATGAACAACTTTCGGTATAATTAACTTCTCGATGTCCCCTCTACTAAGATACTCGTATAATTAATTCCATGATTTGTATTTTAAAACTTACCATATCGCTAAATAACCCGTATGAACTTAATTGCTCACAAAATCTACAGTACAAGTTTAATGCAGTGGTACAATGAATCCTCTTAATGGCCGGAGACTGCGCATGAAATCTTTATATGACCTACAACCCTTCCAAGTGAACTACACAATTAAAAATAATGACTTATTATACCTGCAACTATTGGCTTCGTTTGTTAAGTTTCGTGTAGATTTAGTACTGATTTTTAACAAAAATATTAAAGCCGATTTGAATCGAATTCTCTGATTAGAACAAATCGTTCAACATTTTTAATGAATCCTCATAATACTCAACATAAATTTCGGGTACGGTTTATCGACTCTCGCATTATAAATTGTTTCGGGGAGGAGAAAATGAAAAAGCTCGTTCTTTGAGAAGACTTAAAAGGGTATCTAACAATAATAATAATAAAAAAATCTATTAGAACTTTTAAAGATTCATCGTAATACTAATTATTAAAAAAATGCAATAATTTTCAACACAAATTTACAAAATTTCTGGAATCTTTGGTTTTCACTTAACGTAAAATTTTCACTTAACATAAAATGGTTTTCACTTGACGTAAAATATGTTTTCTCCTTTTTCGCTTTTTTGTTTCTGATTACTCATTATTTTATTTTTGCACATTGTTGTACACCTTTATTGGACGTTGGCTTTTATTTTTTATTTATTTTTCTGTATTTATATTTATTTTTAAATTAACCCTATGTTGTGAACATAATAAATAAACATAAATATGAAACAAAATAAGATGTTTCATGATAAAAAAGTGTCGCTTAAGCTCTTTTGCCTTTCCAGCGACGATATGTTTTTTATTTTTTATTTCAACACTTTTCTTGCTTGTATACCTACTTATGTGGGTGTGTATCAAAATATATTTGTAATGTTTTCATTGTGCAAATGTTCGTTGAAAAACTAGACTTACTAGTAGCTCTGGTATATGACTCTATTAGATCTTTAAGTGCCTCTGGCCTGTTAAAGCTATTAAAGCCTGTTAGCTTAACCCTTATGTGACTGAATAAAATTACACCTTTTTAAAATTGAGATGAAGGTTTCTTTTACAGTATATCATTTGCTGGACCACTTTTACGTAATATATTTTGACTCAGTTCAATACTTGGGGAAGTGGATAGGAATTTCACCCAGTACCATCTTTTCTTGGGGTTTTTAATTAAATATGTGATTAAAAATAGTATTAATGAGACAGGTGATGTACTTTGAACACAACAGTACATCATATTTATCATTTAAAATAAGATTAAATGATTAATAAATACTGACAAGTTTTAAAAAATCACATAAAACACATGAGGGTACCCGGGTACTCTTTCAGTCATCAGAAGTTGTAAATTATACTTCCAATTTTACCACCCTCCACATTTCCAACGGTTATGTTCAATTGTTCATTTTCACTATTGTGGAGAAATCAAGAAGTTTCAGTCGGTTAGACTTACTGGAACATTAAAAAAATCAATGTTGAAAACCGAAGAGGGTACCCGGGTACCCTTTCAGTCACATAAAGGTTAAAGATAATAGCCAAGCACTTAAATAGGAAAGTGATTAGATGCGTTTATTATTGTTAGAAATAACATTCTGGAGGCTGGCTTTTTCTGTCTGCTTAAATAACCTGCATTATATTACTGCAAATTTTCGTTATTATTTCGTAGAAACATAGATCTTTGACTTTCCCGTTTACGCAATTCTAGGCTACGAATTCATCACGCCTAAATGTGACGAAAGCCACTAGCTTCTTCTCTGTTCCTGGTGTTTTTGATCATTGTATTATTATACACAATTCGCAATAAATTTTGGTACCACCATTGAACTCATTTGACCTCTCGTTTTGCTGACCTTATCGAGCCATGTCGACATGCAGCGGTTTACATTCACAATAGAATGTTATATTGTATAACGGTTTGACGTATCCCTGCAAAATACATTATTATTTATTCACTATGCGCTTGCGTATATCTGCAATAATTGACTTGTGATTGAGGGCATCAGTACAAAATTCACACGGACAACTGCTCCGTAGAACAACTGTCACCGTAGGACAATTTTCTTCATAGAACAACTGTTTCCATAATTTGACGGCCTCCGTGGTCGAATGGTTAAGACGCTCGACTACGAATCCAGAAGTCGCGGGTTGAAATCCCGGCGTGCGCAAATAAATTGTTTTAATTTACATGTGTTATTTCACACTTACTTTATATAAAATCATATGAAGAAGAAGTCGAGGACGCCCGAGAAAGACGTGGCACGGTCAAGTAAATCAAATACTTGAATCGGGTGATGTGAAGAGTCAGAATAACAGAAGAGTATGTATGAGACGATATATGAATGTAAATGAATCAAGAAGTGTGTGCCAAGACAGAGTTGTATGGCGGTCCGTCCTCTCTGCCTACCCCTGCGGGGAAACGGCGTGATGGTTAGTTAGTTAAGTATATTTGTGGCACGTTCCAGAGTGGTAGATACTCCAAGTATCGCCGTGGTGAAAGACCACCATACAGAAACGAAACGTTGCTTGAAATGGCTTTAGCCGTGTTTGGTGACAAGATCTGAATAGCCAGGTACTTCCTAGCCTTCTTATTCCCTATCTTCTTCTCCTTCTCACTACCTTCAGCCTCACAAAATACTCCAGTTGAGGATGCCATAGACTTACTGGTTTCAGACAGCTGGGACTCTTGTGCAGTAGGTAGTCACCATAAAAAAAATATTAAAAATACAACTGTCACCGTATAGCAAAATTCCCCATGGGAAAACTCCTCTCATAGGACTGATGTTCTCGTATAACTACTATCCCAGGATAATTTATTGCCCCTTGATAATTTCAAGCAAAAACTTGTAGGAATAAATTACTGTGAACATCATGCGAAACAATTTAGAATCCACGTATGCGTGTCCACCATGAACATTGTTCTTAACGATCTTAATTAATATTCCGAGAATTGCACGATTGGAATATTTGGGTACATGCAATATATTTTGAATTTTCCGAGCGTTCTCGAGATCTCTATTTGTGCGAATCTGATTTGAAATTTTAAAATTAAGCCGCATCTCGCAAAACATCTTGCAAAGATGTCGCAACGGGGACTTTTTAGTGGCTGTCATTTGCTAAAAAAACACCCTTTGTTACCCATGTTAATGCGACTCCACCGATTAATCATTCAATACGAGTAGGTATTGGTATTTCACTTTTGCCCTGTATGCTGTGATTAATGCCTCTATAGTCTCATATTACACATGAATTAATCATTTGTATGTTAATACGTGTCAAGAATATTCTTATCTCAACACGAGAGAACTAAGGCAATGTGGGTAATTAGCACCGCTGCCTGGGATAATGTACATCGTGGGGATAATAAAACCGAGTTAATGAACAGAGTTCATGGTGTGTTCCGCTCTTGAATAAATAACCCCAGTCTTATGTTTAAACTATGAAGTGAAATCATTACTGGGGACAGTATATTTCACTGGCTTTAAGTTATAAGTTATTGCTTCATAGCAATAATATACAAGAGAGAGCGCTGCTGATTGACTAGGGCTAGGGTATTTAAACATCCATTCATAGCACATGTCTGACAAAATGTTTTTGTTTATTCGTAAAACCACTTTTCACAGTATTGTTATGAACAAAAATATAGCATGTAACTTAATAAACCATTGAGTTATGTTAATTTATTTCACGTATCAAAACGTGTGGGCGGAGTCAACGGAGACGCGGGACACGAAGAACATTCTAACAATACTTTAAAGCGGTGTGATAATTAGGGAGATTTTGTGATATCTTTCTTTCTCGTGGTGTACGAGGTAAAAACCCGGAGATAGTGATTTATCCCAAATTTGTATAGGTAGGGTAAAAAGAATTAGCTGTCTCTCCATATATTGTTACTTCAAGGTTACAAACGCAACGAGCGCCAAAATTTGTAATTTTTTAATCAGATCCCAGCATTACAATATGCGTGCATTTTTCCTGGACTAAACCACTTGCATCAATATAATCACGTGCTCATTTACATGTATTTATTTATTTTATTATATACGCCCTTATGGGCTTTCATATAACTGTGCAATATACAGTATATAATAATAGTGATACAGAAATAACATGGAGTAAATAATTAGCACACAAAAACATAACTAAGTTACTAGAAATATTACAGTGGAATGAATAACATTAGTATTTTTGGAAGAGGTATGCTATAAATAAAGTTTTATTCCAGAAGGTATGCAGGAGTAGTGCAATGCACCTTACATAATTGATATGAATACATAGTAATAATAATATTAATAAACAGAAATTCACAAGATTTTTTTTTAATAATACAAGTAAAAATAGAGAATATTAGGCCTCATTTCTGCAAAACGCCATCAAGAGATATTATTATCATCAGCTATTACAGCCTTTTGTAACCAATAGATTCAGTGCAGTTGAACTGTTGTTACTATTTTTGTGAAGGAATTACCCGCTGCATGCAATTTAGGTACAAGCCAGTGTCTAAATGACTGAGTCGTGATATTATTGTTCACTGAAAAATAAATTTTGATCGAGTAGTTTCTATTAGCACGTGAAAGAAAATTAAGCTAAGTAACTCAGGGCTATCTATAATACTATAAACAATTTTAAAAATAAAAGTTATATCAGAAATAAGCCTTCTGAGAGTTTTAGTAATTATACCGGTGTTGCCACAACCCAGTAACCATCAGTCAGCCGGGTATGTAGTGAAGTACTCGCACTGCCTCCGCCATTACCCAGGCGGCTGTCACACATGACGAACTGCACTTCTGCGGAGTGGTTGTACTCGGCAGAGCCGCTGTTACCTGCTGTAGCACTGAGACTGAACAGGTAGAGGGGTTCGGTGGATGAGTCACGAGGCAAGGCTTATCAGTGCACGACGCCCCGCGGAGCGCGAGGTCGAAGCCTCCCATCGTCACTGCAGGTGTAATTGCACCAAAACTTACTACAACGTACTCCAATGGGCAGAGGCGTGCTTTTTATATAGGCGCATAAGCACTGCCTACCCTGCATAAAATAAGAAATATATTAGATTAAATAATATGAAATTATTGTAAAAAATGAAAAATATGCGTGAAGTTCAGCTAATCGCAAGCGCCCCACAGACCGTCCTACTACTAACCTGTCAAAAGCAAGAACTTCATATCGTCGCTGGAAAGGCAAAAGGACTTGAGCGACACTTTGGTCGAAAACGAGTTAAATATGCAGTTTGATCAGTTTTTTCTTCTGCGTCGGATGCTCTGACTCTCGTTTGATTCCGAAGACTTTTGGGGCCTTTCGGCCGTCTAAAATATATTTACCGTTTGGGAGAAGGCTTGACTCAGGCGACACAAGCTTTTTGTCGCTTCGGGTAACTCAGTGAGAGCTTTAAGTTTCTTGAGTTAACTTTTTTTTTCAACCAGGTACTGAAGACTTATAAAACAATGTATTTAATTGTAAAAAAAAAAAAACTTAAACTTAAGAGTGCTCTGGTGTAACTAACTAACTAACTAACCATCACGCCGTTTCGCCGCAGGGGTAGGCAGATAGGACGGACCGCCATATAACCCTGTCTTGGCACACACTCCTTGCTTCATTCACATTCATACATCGTCTCATACTCTCATATTCATAGTCTTTTGTTATTCTGACTCTTCAACCCGATTCAAGTATTTGATTAACTTGATCGTGCCATGTCTTTTCGGGCGTCCTAGACTTTTTCCATTCACTCTCGTATCATATATTCTTTTCACACTCCTTTCGTTGTTCATTCGCTCTACATGCCCAAACCATCTAAGTGTCTTGATCCTAATCATTACGCTCACATCGGCCTTGCATTCTTTCCCAAAATGGCGCTTCAGCCCTTTTGCCTTTCCGGAGACAATATGTGCAGCTGTGTGAACGTTCAAGTGGCTCGTTTGTGTTGGTATCTTGTCGAGACTTTGACTTGAATGTTCTATCAAATGTATATGTTTGTCATTGCTTCATTAAAATATTATGTATGTGCCGTTCCTTCTCTGTTGCTCTTTTTTCTCCTTTCGTTTTTTGTAATTGCACAATGGTCCCTTAATAATATAAAAAAATATAAAAAATAATTCACGATTCGTGTCGAAAAAAAAATGTAGCTGGACTATTTGTACCAATTGAACCCGTTAGTCCAACTACAAGATTTTCATTCACGATAACCGAAGTCTCTTTCTCAACTTTTTTAACATTATTTAAGTGTGTTACCATTATTTATTGATCTATGATCTAAATTTCAACTATACTAAATTCATGTTGACATCTTAATATCTTTATATTATTTACTGCGTCGAGACACGAACACCGAACACATCAGGACAAACGGGAATGTTTGGCCACAGACCGCGGGTTCCACACAAGCTGTGTATACGCCTTTAGTTTTGCTACAAGAGTCCATTAAGAATTCTGTATTGATTTGACCCTGGTGCCCAATAAGGACTGACTTGCAAACTGGACTGAAGATTGCGAACACATGTTGCATATCCGAACAGGCGAGTGGACAAGTCCTTTTTCATTTTACGAACACCACATTTGAATCTACTGCAATAATAATAATAATATATTTCCGTAGAAAGCAATCACTTTGTGGTTTGACATATTTAAAGAAATGAAAAAAATAACTTTGTATAAGACCACGGAAATATATATACGAGTATTTTTCTTTTCATTTGTTATAATTTAAATTTTATTCTATTGTTTTCTCATCGTTCTGTTATTTTATTTAATAATTTGTTCTCCCTCTGTTTGTATGTATAACCGCACACTTTGTATTTTTTGTCAAGTTTAATTTTGTACCCTGATGATGTGTGGGCTAAGCGAAACCGGTCGGTCATAAAAATTATAATACAATCTGTGGTCTTATAAAAAAATATTTTTTAATTTATTTTAACAATAATAATGCTTATATAGCGACATTTTCGTGAAATATCGCGCCTTACAAAACATAAGAACTATGTAGATTTCGTTCGATGTAAAAAATATCGTAATTTTCAAAAAAAATAAAAATCACATGTTTTCGACTATCCATGTAGTAAATATATTATCAAATCAAACGTCAAACTATTACGATGCAGTAAAATATCTGAAACGGTGAGCTCTGACGTCATGAAATTTGGCCTGCTTTTTTTCCGTGATTTATTGGTCAATGGAACTACTTTCAGCTCGCGATGTAATTTACATCATAAGCTTTGAAGATTTAAAATATCCATTACGCAAAGGAGGCTTTATCATAAAATTCAAATTCGTTGATTACAAAAGGTTCACAATATTGGTTTATAGATTTTAAAATTAAAAAAAAAAATTGTTAAGGGTCAGCACCCAAAAAAAGATACTTTTTGGCTTTCTAGTACGAGCAATGCCACACAAAATTCAACTGTTAATTCTATATAGGTTGTTAGAAAAATGTCTAAGGTTTCCAGTTAACACAATTATTAAACAGTAATATTTTAAATTCTCTATGAAAATCATGCTGGAATTCTAGGTAAAAAGTTCAAAAATACCTTTTCTGGTGTCAAAACTGCACTTTTTAATATTTTTCATAGAATTTGAAGGATTACAGTTGCAAAATTGTATTCACTGGAAACCTCAGTCATTTTTCTAACTATTCATAGATTTTTTTTAGATGCATCGATGGTAAGATTGTTTGTGATAGAATGCTAGAAAGTAACGTTTAGTGTCGTTTTTGAGTGCTGACCCTTAATGTGGGTACAATATTTAATTTGATTATCATATTTTTAGGTAGGGTGGGCATTGCTTTAAATGTGAGTAGGCAGTTGCCACGATCAAGCAACTTCTAAACCCACGCCTTAGTATCAAATTCGTAATACAATATAGCTATTATGAAATATTAGGTTGTAAAAAGCTGAAATTCTCACTGGCGGACTGCCCATATCCACAGGTAAGTAAGCCGATTAAATGTGTAGTCACACCTTTTATGGATTTACGAATCTGCTTATCTGAAGATAATAAATAATAACCTAACTTAGTATGTGTGTGTCTATATATTTGTATACAGCGTTATTTAAGGCGTAATAGATAGCCAGAGTGGTAGATACTTTAAGTATCGCCCTGGTGAAAGACCACCATTCAGAATCGAAACGTTGCTTAAAATGGCTTTAGCCGTGTTTGGTGACCAGATCTGAATAGCCAGGTACTTCCCAACCTTCCTCTTCCCCATCTCCTTCCCCTCCCCAGTACCTTCAGCCTCACAACATACCCTATTTGGGGATGCCATAGTCTCACTGGCTCTAGACTTAGTTGAGAGCAGTTGAGACTCTTGTGCGGTATTCATATTAAAAAAAAAAAAAAATGTCATCGGTGGGATTCATAAAAAAAATATTTCTGATGGCCTTTTTCCGCTTCAGGTAACTCAGTGAGAGCATTAAGTTAAAAAAAACTATTCAAAATTCATCCAGGTACTGAAGACTTATAAACTTTATTGTAAAACAAAAACAAAAAACTTAAAAGTTTCTGGGGTCAACTTTGAAAAATGGCGCTTCAGCCCTTTTGCCTTTCCTTGAAATAGTGTAATAAATAGTAATTTTTGATAGTGTTTATTTGATGTGACGGCCTCCATGGTCGAGTGGTAAGACGCTCGACTACGAATCTGAAGGTCGCGGGTTCAAACCCGGCGTGCGCAAATAACTTTTGTTTAATTGATATGCGTCATAACACGTTTAATTCATATAAGTGTTTTTGCTGCAAGTATCGTCCCGGTGAAAGATCACCATTCAGAGTCGAAAATTTGCTTGATGGAAATGGCTTTAGCCGTTTGTTACCAGATCTGAATAGCCAAGTACTTCCCAACCGTCCTCTTCTCATCTCCTTCCACTCCCCACTACTTTCAGCCTCACAACATACCCTTATTGGGGATTCCATAATACCACTGGCTCTAGACGGTTGGGAGCAATTGGGACTCTTGTGAGGTATTCACTATAAACAAACAAAAAAATTGTTTGTTAAGATTCCATTTTAATTTACGTTTAACATTTTTTAAAGTTCTTTCACAGTTTGGCATTGGAATTTAATTCAGGTATCACTTGTAAAATAATGTATTATTGTCACAATTTAATTTAATTTAAAAATTACATTTTAATTACATTGCAATGAAGTGTCAATTTACGTTAGCGTGTCGGTAACAATTCATCTACATATCTATGAAGCTCACAGTTAACTATACATAATTTCATTTATGAGTACGTACGACCATATAAGTGTGGAACTGATGTTAATTGAATTTATCAATTTAAAAATAATCTTTTAAAATTCTTATAAAGTAACTACCCATAATGTTTTTTTGCAGACATTATTCTATATTTGAAATGGGATGCGCATTAAAGCAACTTTTATATGTTTTCTTGGCAAGTCGAGTTAAATATTACATCCCGTAATTTTTCACGGGTAACAACTAGTAATATATTAATTTTAAATCCTGTTTAAATTTGCCGAGAGATGTAGAGTATTTATTTATGTTTAATTTAAACGATACCGTTAGATTGGACGTATTATGATACATAGGTACTCCACATGTGCTTGGTTAGCCGCATCTTAGATTACAGATTACAGCCTCAATCATTGGAATATGGTGCAGTATAATGTAGGAGCTCGATAACAGCTATTTCTCTGTTGGTATGTAATTACTGCGGTTAGAACCTCCGTGCACGTCTCAAATTACAAACAATAATAATCCGTGTTGAAGAACCAAAACACCATCAAACAGAAGCTGGCTTTTTGATGATTGATTTAGTTTTAATTGTACCAAAGTTCTTTTATTGGAGGAAAAGTCATTACTGTCATTAGTAATTAATCATTACGTTGCTCGTTACAACTATGAATTTTATACAAAGACATTGTAAAGAACGGTTTGCATTCTTTTGATTTGCACAAAACACTTCATGCGGGTAATGTTTTTATCAGTGGCACAAAAATAAAAAAGTAATTTAAAAATTCTTCTATACTTTTAACTCGTATTCTTACTGAACTGAATAGATGCATTATAATGTATGATTTATATAACTAATGGATAAAGAGGGCGAATGAAGATAAGATAAGTTAAATAATAAATAAATATTAAAATTGGAATTAACTTTAAAGCATTAATGTTTATTTATTATTAAACAATATTAATAATTTAAGCACATAAATATGAAACAGAGAAAAAAAGATGGCAGCCTAAAATCAGAATAAAAAAACAAATATTAATAATTTTCAATACAAGTTCTGAGATCGTTTAAAAATGCCGCTTTCTAGTAAGGTCTTGATGGCTCAATTGGTAGAGTGTTGCTCCCGGGTAGAGAAGAGATTCCGAGTCCGAGTCTCAGTCATGACCATTGTTCTTTTTAGTTTCTGGTCTTTTGTGTTTCGGATTTGTGTTTTAGTAATATTATTTATATATTTAATAATAAATAAATATTTCAAAAAAGGCAAATGGCATTGGGCAAAACACATATTTTCAGAGAACAAAGTGATGGAAAAAACCGTCAAAGAAGGCTTGAGACTGTTTTAAGTCTGCTTGGCGAAACAACCTGGCGACTGAAAGATATTTTGAGATAACTTTTTTTTCGCCTGCGGCGCTTATTCCCCCTAACCACCATCGTTTAAACTAGCATGTGTGCATTCCGGGTAAACGTTTTTTTTCCTACAGCTTGACCTTCTAGACTATGCTGAAAATAGTATGTAAAATAATTAGATACATGCCTTTTTTCAAATTATACTTCTTATTTTAACTTCAAAATAGTTGATATTATCAGGACAATATCAAAATTTTAATATTGTCCTGATGATGGAAAGGTGCTTCCGAAACCGGTCGACATAATATTGAATAATAAAAGTGGTTATAAACAAAGTTTATCTGTTTTATTTTTAAATATGGCAAGCCGCAAACTAAATGCTTTTTCGAATATGATAGTATTACTGTTTACATTTTTGTTGTGTAGAATGAGTAATCAGCTTGCCCAGAGGCTTGAGATTTTATCGAATCGTGGCAACAGTCTACGCTTATTTAATTTTTTAATGTTATCTGTCTTACTTCCACTTTTCTGTAATTTTATTTTCAAACCGTTGAATGTGAGGTAATCGCTTTGGTGATCTGGCACTTTATCTAAAAGCGTGTTATTTTGATTTATCCATCCGATAATGCAAATTACACGCTTCGCCCACTTTTACTAGCAGCCAACAGACAAGACTTTAAGAGGTCTTTCTACACGGCATGACTCAGCAAATAAACTACTTTCTTAGTGGGTACCTGTATACGGATAGTGATGCAACTGTCTAATTACGCTGATGAAACGCAGGCCCCGAAATCTAGCTTACCTTCCAGAAACTCGGCGAGATCGCAGTATCTTTCTCGGTTTCGCGGAGAGGAGTTTGGATCAAAAGTAATAAATTCGCCAACCCGCTGGCAAAATACAGCGATTCACCTACGAGTTGAAAGCAAAAACGTTCTTCAACCTCTTACACAGGGTCACCAAAAAATATTTTTATTTATTAATTATTTATGTTATATCTGTATGTTAGATCCTTGGTGTAACAATGTATGGAGAGAAAGCTAATTCTTTTTATCCAACTCATACAAACTTGCGATAAATCACTTTCTCCGGGTTTTAACGTCGTACACCATGAGAGAGAAAGAGACAGCAAAAATAACACACCGTTTTTATGTACTGTGAGGATGATCTTGGTCTCCCGCGTCTCCGGGGACTCCGCCCACATGTTTTCATTTGCGACTAAACTCGATACAACTAAACGGTTTTTTATGTTATATGATATATTTTGGTTGATAACAATACTGTGACAAAGTGGTTTTACGAATAAACAAAAACATTATGTCGATATGTGTTATGAATGGATGTATAAATACTCTAGCCCTAGTCTTAGCCACGCTTAGGTCCGCCGAGTCCGGTAAAAATCATCAAAAACTGACTACACTGCCTTGGATAGATACCACTCTATATACTAAGGTTGAGAGCCTTAGAGCAATAATATACAAAGAGGTAGCGCTGCTGTAGCTCGTTTTTATGAGTTTTGCCGGACTCGGCTAAACCTGGGTGTGGCGAGGACAAGGGCTAGGGTATTGCTTTATATATCAATTCATAGCACAAATCGACATAATCTTTTTGTTTATTCGTAAAACTACTTTTTCACAGTAGTGTTATAAACAAAAATAAAGCATATAACCTAAAAAACCGTTGAGTTATGTCAATTTATGTTGCATAATAATAATAGTAATTATAATAATTTTTATTAAATTTCTTATACATGACAAATTTTTAAATTTAATGCATATAAGAAATAAATTATTTTTTTTACAAAATACTTACAAGTTATAGTACCATATAGATACACAAGAAAAATAAAATTTCAGGCAGTGGTGATGATCAGGTCAATGAGGAGAAACTCTTTCAAGAATCAATAGGATTTCACTTCTGAATCTCTCCTCACTGACATGAAATAAGTCGATATCGGAAGAGATTTTGTTCACGAGCAAAATACTTCTCCCCACCGGCAGAACCATGTCAAATCATGTGGGCGGAGTCAACGGAGACGCGGGATACAAAGAACACCCTTACAATACTATTACTTCGTTATTTTTTATGTGGAATGCTAGATTTTCACACACTGCAAGCCCGCCGGAAGATGTTTTTGGGTAAACATTTTTATAAGTTGATTTCTGGAGGTATTTATAACCCATTTATACTAAAGGAGATCAACTTATTTGCCCTAAGTGATTATATTCGTGCGAGGCATCATGTGACGTTTTACACACCGAAAGTCAGAACTTCCTCATACAAAAACACGCCAATATATAAAGCGATGGAACTATTCAATGAAGCTGCATCTACCTTAGATATATTTAGATGCACATATTTAGAGTTCTGTCATTATCTCTCGATATACGTACAAGAGTGAGCGTTAGGTACATAATGATCTACATAATATTAATCAATTCCGGTATTCATTTTTTGTTACACACCTTTTTACACTTTCCAATTCAACGATTATCTCATAATATGTGTATAAGAATGAACCTCTCTTATATCTTATCTTTTTTTGTTTTTTATTGCTAACCTTATTTGCGTTTTATATCTTATATAGTGCGTCACATTACCTCAGTTTGTACTTATATAACTCCTTTGGATATATAATACCTTGTCAATATGTGAGATGTACATAAATGTTTAATTTCTTTTTTCTACACCATGCATGTATCTACAATATTTCATTCATCTCTAAATGTATTTGGTGAACAACTGTTTTTATGAGATCTTGTTAAATAAATAAATACATAAATACTTTAAAGCGGTATGATAATTTGGGAAATTTGGTTTTCTCTTTCTTTCTCATAGTGTACGACGTAAAAAACTGGAGAAAGTGATTTATTTCATGTTTGTATAGGTTGAGTAAAAATAATTAGCTCTCTCTTCATATATTGTTACCCCAAGGTTGGGAGCAATTGGGAATCTTGTTCGGTATTTATTATAAAAAATCATTTTAAAATGTACCTTTTGCACCGGGCGTAATGCACTGTTGGTCCAACCCTGTTTACCTGTACCGTTTTTTTCCTGTATCTAACGATACACATTACTGAGAAAATCGAAGCTTCCAGTGAGCGAATCAATTAAGTTTTTTGTCTGACTAATCCGACTAACGGTATTATCCAGTTGGCTCGAGATGAAGTCGACGCGGCTAGAGAATACATCCT